>JAQPPZ010008321.1:0-15433 GCA_028583015.1 Wollemia nobilis
GCCTACGGTTCCCAATTACAAATTTGGGAATCATGGCTAGGGCCTGCGATCTACATGAAATAGGAAAAGCCTATAAATACCTCAATTTTCAAATCTCTTTCATTATTCCTTGACAAAGAATTGGCATTTGGAGCTCTAATAGTGATAGTTGAGAACTCACCTGAAACCCTACCAAACTCCACACTCACACCTACACACTGCACAATGGTAGAGCGGGGTCAAGCTTCTTCTAGCCACGACGGTCGAGGTGAGGGCAAGGTAATCCGAAACCAAGACCTCACATCCATTACCAATAAAATGAACCAAATTAAGTAATTGGTTAATAAATCACATTAAATTGTTGGCAATGAACCCCACCTTAGGTTAGGGTAGCTTAGGCTTTGCTTTTTTTAATTTTTTTTTTGTTTTTGGGCGAGGTAAAATACCCGAAAGGATTTCAGTCAGAGACCATAGGTAACAGTTGTGGTTCCCAATTGATCAATTGGGGACCGTAGCTGCCAACTGCAGTTCACATTTAAAATCCCAACGATCAATTTTTAACCATAGGCGGACCACAGGGTTGACCCGTGGTTCGCAAACTTTAGAAAAAAATTATTAGATTTTTTAATTTTTCTAAGGTTTAATAGGCAATTAATGTCATTTAATGCATTTTTGACCTGATTGAGTCACATTTTTGAATTTTATGACTGCATGATGACATGTTTTTATAATTTTATCAGTTTTTTTAGATGTTTTTGTTAGTTTTTGAGGTTGTTTTTAAATGTTTTTGCTTGTTTTTAGTTAGATTTTCCTTATATTATGCTTTCTATTTTAGAGGTTGACCTCTAGAGCTCGTGAGCTCGACATCCTTAAGACTCTCCACGGGCAAGTCACTGACGATGAGCGTGCATGGTTTAGAGCCATCAAATTTGGCTATGTACTGGATCTACCCACTATCAGGGTAGATCAAGCCTACTTGACTATGTTGGCCTAGTGCTGGAATGCGCAACCCAACACATTTCACCTACGTATAGGTGAAATGATGGTGACCATGAAGGATGTCTATAGGATCTTTAGGATCCTATTGATGGTGAGGCCATCATATCTTCTAATTCTGGGGCTAAGGAGCCCATTTTTGATGCTATCTTCGACACTTGGAGTGAGGAGGATCAGCACGGTATTGATCATTGAGGGGTCCATATTGGCTACTGGTAGGGGAAGAATGTCTTATCTATATGTGAGGCCATATTTATGCACCTGGTGTTGCAAGTTGTTCTTCGAGACTCCTTGGGTGTGAGGATTCCTTGGAACCTCCTAGATACTATTTGTAGAGTGGTTTAGAGCTCAGCAGAGTAGCTACTATGACTGGCTTGGGGGAGCATCCTACTCTACCAGTTGTACAGAGAGCTGTACTAGATTACTGATCGAAGTCACCTGGGTATCAGCTACAACTTACTTCTTTAGATTTAGGGCTAGCAGCACATCAGGATAGAGCATCTTGGGGAGCTACAACTACACATCATAGAGGTCAATGATGCCCACTAGTATTATGTCACCTATTGGCCTTACAAGGAGGAGAGGTTTAGGAGAAGGACCCATTCTAGTGACACCCAATATTATATTACACATTTTGCAGGACTCGACCCGAAAGATATCGAGTGATGACCTTACATGGAGTGCTCTGACTAGACTGAGGCCGATGGGTGGCTTCGATAGGCTCATCGAGACAGATGGCTACTCGATCGAAAGGTCGAGATTAGAGAGTACTAGTTCTATTATCATGTCCTATAGAAGTTCAACCTAGTGCAATATATTCCAGAGATCCCATTTGTTTATAGGCGCTTGGCTTTAGAGACATCTACCATGGATCCAACCTTTGACTCTAGGGGATGAGCCAGATGATTTCTAGGAGATTGAAGTTGATAGGGCTGCTACCACTCTAGCATATGACAGATGGTGGTTGATGCTATGGTAGCATGGATCAAGGCCTCTAGGTAGATTTTATGACTAGACAGAGACAACGGTGGATCCTGATGGGTGCAGGGTGCGCCAACGAATAGATAATGAATGGGGCATAGAGGCCACCACCGAGGAGGCTCTAGGGGATGACCCAGATGATGAGGTTCTAGATGAGGGTGAGGTTCCTCCTAATAGTGTAGAGGGGCTACTCTTAGATCAGGTTGCTGACTAGCAGAGTCAAATTGGTAGATATCAGACTCAATAGTGGGAGAGAGACACCACTATCTCCACTCTAGAGGCAAAGCTAGCTGACTGAGATAGTCAGTTAGCTAAGACATAGGATGAGATCACTAGTCTCACAAAGCAAGCTATAACGGTAGAGGCTCAGGTCCATGAGCTCATTAGTGCCCGTGATGTAGTAGTGGCACAACGAGGTAAGGAAATTGTAGAGAGGGACCTACTTAGGCTACAGAGGGGAGACCCTCCATCCTCTCAAGTTGTCATGGGATCTCTAGCTGCTCCACTAGTCACAGGTGTGGATACTATGGCAAATATCAGGCGGCTCACTTCTATCATAGAGGAGAGAAATGACTGATTGGATGCAAGGGTAGCTCACATCTCTCAGATAGAGGGCTTCATCGAGATGAGGGTTTATAGGTTCCAGAGGACAGGTAGGTTGTGGGGTCATAGAGGACCAAGACCAAGACTACAGGGTAGTCCTCAGCGAGTTTGAGCCACTAGAATCATAGGATCGAGCAGACTCACCGATCTTCTAGCACACACAGATCCAAAGGATTACAGGGGTGATTCACAGGCTGGGGATGTAGGCCCTCCTTAGTACACCTTTTTTGATATATGTATTGTACCATTTTTGAGTGTATGGTTAAGGACCTACACAGTTGTAGCCTGCGGGCATTTTTGTATTCCCAATGTACTCTGAGACACATATTTATATATGATATGATTGATCATTTTATGGCTCATTATTATGTACTCATTTATTTTTTATTTTATGTTTATGTGATGTACATGGATGCAATGCTTATGTTATGCTGAATCTATATGATGCGATGTATGATGTCATGCACTAGACATCTATTAAATTTATGATGATGGTATGTAGTGATCTAGATGCGTAGATGTGCTTTTGATGATAGATGCATGTGGATGCAATGTTTTTCTTAACACATATTTGATATTTCTTTATGTATGCATTACTCTGTTGAGATGCTTTATTTATATGTTAATACTCTAATGTAAATTAACTTGTATGCTTTAATAACTTAAAAACATAAGTAATGAATGCAATATATGTTTATCAATCTAATGGATGACACCACAGAATGTATAAAAATCATGAATGTAATTGAAAATCCTTAATATAAGAATTTAATCAATTAATCACCCATATATGACATGTAATAAATGCAATTGTTATGATGTGAATGATATAATGTGTCATTCGATTTTCTTTTGCAAAATTTAAAAATTATGCACTTTATAGTCAATGGTCATCTAAATATTATTGCTAATATCCATCCGGTATCTATCCTATATGTTATTGTGCTTTATATAATGATGTATCATGGATTCGATACTTTGCATTTTGATGATTTATATGGTTGTGATATTTGACATTTTGTTGCTATGGGAGAAATTTTGAGGTTTTCCATGAGACTCAAACACCCTAATAGACTTATCAAAATTTGCATACTAACCACACTAGACTTTTGAGATAAAAGGCTTTTGCTAGGATATGTCCTAACTGTTCATTATCCCTGTGTGTGTACGTGATTATTTTAAGATAAGACACGAGCATTCCCCGATGTCAGGCGGGATTATTTCAGCCCATTTCTAAGATAGGGGTTCCACAAATGTCTTATCCAATCCCAAGTTTATATTTTAGTTGGACTAAGCCACTAGGCAATGTAGGACACCTAAAGCTAGCTCTTCCACATTCAAACATTAGTCTTGTTCATAAGCGAGGTGCTAATGCGTCAGACATATCGTCATGTGTAAGGTACAATAGTGTCGATAATTCCAGGGATTCAGGCTCATTCCTTTCTATCCTTCAATTTTCAAGATACTTGCTCATATGTAGTGAAGAAAGGGAGTCGATTCCATCTTCATTTTGAACTGTCTTTGGATCTTCATTTGATCTCTCTTCGAACTAGATTTTGGATCTTCATTTGATCTTCGCTCGAACTTTGATTTATGATCTTCATTTGATATTCACTTTGAACTTTGATTTAAGTTTATTTTATGATCTTCACTCGATCTTCTCTTTTCGGCATTTACATTTGATAATTTTCTTCAAAAAATTTCCTTTGGGGGGATTTACTTGGGATAACTGTTTCTGGTATATCGATTGAGAATATCGATCTTATGATATCAATATGGGATATCACTCTAGGGAATTGATCTATGATATCGATCTAGGGTATCAATCACGAGGATTGATGTGGGATATCACTTTGGGATATTGCTCATTTTATTGTAAGCAAGGGATTCTGAATAGGGAACTAACTTGTAATTTTTCCAACTGTTCCCATACTGTCCGCACAGAGGGATAAGCAAGAATAACTCTTTTCACTTCAAGATACCTGATCCTGCTTTGTGGCTTTCATCTTCCCTTAGTACTTATTAGGATTGTTTGAATTTATTGATTAGTGATAGGCTTTTGATATGCTAAGGGCTATACTAACTGAACCTTAGCTAAAAAAGCAAAGTAAGCTTTCTACCAACTCTTGATAAGACCACTAGGTATGGCTGAATGACCAAAAAACCCTAGTATATCTCTATAGCAACATTACAGGTTGTGTTGAAAAACACAATTACTCACATGAATGATGGATCATGATAAATGCAAAGATGCATGATTTAAACACAAACGTGGTGTCGTTTGTAAGACTGACAAACATAATCCCTCCTACTATGAAATGCAACGGATGACGAATGCCTATATGCAATGCAGTAATGCAGTGAATGCATGTCACTGCATGTGTAAATGCAAAATGAGAATGCAAAATTCAAATGCAAATGCAAATATTTTTGGATTTTATGCTTTACCAATTTTTTTGGATTTTATTGATTTTATAATTTTTATGGGTTTTGAGCCTCATAATTGACCAAACGACGAGTACATGCCTCTAGAGACTTTAGATTGACCAAGCAATTTTTAAGAATCCTTGGAGATTTTAGGATTGACCAAAGGGATTATGGGCACCTTTGAGGCATTTTGGGATGATCAAGCGATTTTGAGAATGCTTGGAGCCTTTGGGTTGACCAAGTAGTTTTTTAGAAGCTCTTGGTGCCTTTTGGATTTGACCAAAGGGATTACAAATGCCTTTGGAGATTTTTAGGATGATCGAGCGATTATATGCAAATCCTCAAGGCTTTTAACTAACACGACCAAGTGGTTTTAGGAACCCTTTGAGCCTTTTGAGGTTGACCAAAGGGCTTACAGATGCCTTTGGAGCTTTTTGATTGAGCAAACCACTGATGAGAGTGTTTTGAGATTTTTAGGATGATAGAGCAGTTACAAGCAACTCTCGAATCCTTTTACTATGCTCTTCAAGAATAAAACACCTCAATATGGATGACGTTGAGAGTTTTAGGCTCTTCAACACCCCCTAGCGATGTTAGGCGATAGGTGCCTGGACTAATCTTTTCAGATATGATGTAGGATCCTAGCCAATTAGCTATAAATTTGTCTCATATCTGGTGGTAAATTAGAGTTATATTGGTCTTCTTTCAAGACAAGATCCTTAAATTCAAAGTCTCTTTGGTGGACTTTGATATTTTAATCTCATTTTAGTCACTCCTGATAAACACGAAGATGCTCTAGGGCATTCACACAACGTTCATCAAGTAGCATCAGTTGATCTAGTCGAGCTTACCATGCAGTGTCATCATTGATGAACTCTTTCAATGTGATGTGCAACGTTGGAATTTCTAATTCCAAGGGCATAATGGCCTCAATGCCATATACTAGTGAGAATGACGTTGCCCTAGTGGGCATCCGAATACTAGTCCTGTAAGCCCATAATGCAAGGGGCAGTTGAATATTCCAACCTTTGTGGTTTCTTGTACTATATTTTTCAAGATGGCCACCACTCTCTTATTTGAAGCCTCAGCCTGCCCGTTTTCTTATAGATAGTATGGAGTCGTAAAACTGTGTTTGATTCTATATTTAGATGTCAAATCTCTCATAGTTTTGTTCTTGAAAGACGTTCCATTATCTGATATTATTTTGGATGGAATCCCAAAATGACTTATGATATGCTCCAGTATAAACTCTATTATACGAGCTCTAATTATCATTGTTAAGGGTATTGCTTCCACCCATTTTATAAAATACTCAGTAGCTATGATTATGAATGTATGTTGACCCGATGATGGAGGAGAGATCTTGCCTATAAGATCTAGTCTCCACTAAGCAAATGGCCAAGCCACTTGAATGGGTTGTAAGGCCTATGATGGCAAGTGCATAAGATTAGCATAATGCTAGAATTTATTGATATACACATTGCACTCCTTTTCCATAGTGGGCCAATAGTAGCCCATTCAAAGGATGTGCTTGATGATGGCCATGCCGCTGAAATGGCCACCACACATACCGTCATGGGCTTGCAAAATCATCCATGATGTCTCTTGGGGATCTAAGCAATGAAGGAGAACTCCATCATAGCCTCATCGATACAAGATGTCTCCTATTAAGACATATTTGGCCACTTTCTATTTAAATATGCACCTCATGGCACGCAATAATCACTCTAGGATTATACTAAGCTTTAAGAAGTCTTTAATTTGCAACATCCAATTTTGATAAGTCTCAGCTTCGAGTGCTAAGACGACTTGCTCCCCCTATGTATTTATCTTTGCAAATGTAGACTAAAAAACAACCCTATGGTGAATGGTAGTACCACTCCCCATAGGATGTTGAGAGGTTAATTACCCCCAGGGTGCCTTCTTAAGAAAGTCTTCAACTTTGTAGAACCATTTAGCTTTTGGTTCTACACTGATCATGTTTATCTATTATTTGTTATCATGGGCTACACGCTCTGCTGCTGGATGCAAGAGCATATTGACATGGATGGTAATGAAATCAGTAGATGGATTATAAGGGATTAAATATCCCAAATATGCCATGGTTTTTGCAAACCTATTTTATGATCGAGGGATTACCTCAATGTCATACCGTTCAAATTTGGCCAAATATGTGTCAACTAGATCTTTATAGGCTTTCAGTACGGGACATCGACACTGAAAAAGCCCCTTGACTTGATTTACTATGAGCAAGGAGTCACCAAAGATGTTTAATATCTTAATATTTATGGCGATGGCTGTGTGGAGGCCCATCAATAGGGCTTCATACTCAACAATGTTGTTGGTGCACAAAAAATCCAACTTGAATGACAAGGGCATTGGAGCTGCTTGCGGCATGAAGAACATTATTTTAGCACCACCTCCTTGTTCGTACTTTGAACCATAAAAGAACAGAGTCATTATTCTCTGGTTCTTCAGGTTCGGGAGCTTCAGATATGACGAAGACTGCATCATTCAAAATCTTGATTGTTAGAGGTCTACTGTTTGACAGGGGTGCCTCAGCTAATTAATTTGCTATGACTTGTCCCTTAATGGAATTCTGGCTTATGAATTCCAGATCAAACTCTATCAATAGCATGATCCACTTTGTAGTACGCATATTGTGAGAAGTCTTACTCATCATGTACTGCAAAGGATTCTGTTTGGATATAACATATGTCGTATGACTTAACATATAATACCGCAATTTCTTTGTAGCGAACACTACTGCTAAAAACAATTTTTCCACATATGCATACCCGAGCTCATAGCTCACCAAGGTTTGACTAATATAATATATGGCCTGTTATTTTCCTTGCACATTCTTTTAGGCTAACATGGTTCCTAGTGCAAAGTCAGTTGTCGATATATATAGTAGAAAAGGCATCTCTAGCCTTGGTGGAGCTAGCACTGGCAACATCGCTAGGTATTGCTTTATTTCAGTGAAGGATACCTTGTAGTCCTCGTCTCGGTTGAATGGGACCACCTTATGTAGCAGTTGATTCATGGGTCGACATTTATCCAATAGTTGGGTGATAAATCACTTTATTGAGGTTACCTTACCATGAAGGCTCCTTAATTCCTTAATATTGGTGGGAGGACGCATTTCCAAAATGACCTTGACCTTTGCTAGGTCTACTTCTATGCCTCTCTTAGAGACGATGAACCCTAGTAATTTTATAGAAGTTACACGAAATATTCACTTCTTGGGATTCAGCCTGACATTGTGCTCTATCAGGTGATCGAAGACTTTCCATAAGACCTCTACATGCTCTTCTTGTAGCAATGACTTGGCTAATGAGTCATTGATATAATATTCTAGAATTTTGTGCATATAGTCATGAAAAATGTATGTCATGGCCCACTAATATATGGCACCAAAATTTTTGAGGCTAAATGGCATAAGTTTATAGCAAAACATTCCCCATGGTGTTATAAACATGGTTTTATGCTGGTCTTCGGGTTTTATCTGAATTTGATTGTAACCAAAAAAACCATCCATTAAGGAGAGCATTTCATGACCTATAGTTGCATCTACGAGAGCATCAATATTGGGCAACAAAAATGAATCTTTGGGTGTTGCCTTATTTAGGTCTCTAAAATCTGTGCAAATACAGATTCTTCCATCGGGTTTTTCCATGGGTACCATATTGGACACCCATTCTGTATAATCGATGGAGATCACAAATTCCACATCAAACAACTTTTGTAGCTCATATTTCACCATTAAGGCTATTATTGGGTACATTTTTCTAAGCTTTTGCTAGACCAGCTTCTTTGTCAGATCTAGCGAAAGGTTATGCATAACCAATTTCGGTTCTAGACCTGACATATCTTTATACATCCAAGCAAACAAATTTGGTCTCTCTTTTAGCATAGGGATGAGGGTGGCCTACTCATATGGAGTGAGACTCTCTCCAAATTTAAACTTATTTGCATTGGCGGGATCATTACTGATGTCCACCTCAAAGGTTTCCTCTATCGACATATGCGATCCCTCCTAAAGCTAGTGAGGCGTAGGAATTATATGGATGTCATCAACTGGGTTGATTGGTTTCGTGTTGGAAGTATTTTTGGCATGATAAAAATCAAATGTATAGCCTAGTGCAAAATGGAAAGGTTGCAACATTTCTTCTTTGGGGAAGAAATCCTCAAGATCAACGGGTGAATCAACGCGATCCTAGTCGATAACATCTTTGTTAAGATACAATAGTTTGGACGGATCTGCTAGATTGCGAAGTGGAGTGGTCAAATCAATGGAGACCATGTTTATGGAATGGAATTGATCTCTAGGACCACACGGACTAACCTCTACAAAATCTACATAGTCCTCATACCCACGATCTGGCTCTAATGGCACAGGCACAAAGGGGTCTTCCCTATGAGGACTGTGAATAAATGGATCCTCCCTATGCCTATGAATGCAAAATAGGATCATTTGGCTCCTAGAGCTCCATGTAGGTCGATGGAAGGGGATTAACCAACCAATGAATTTAGTCCAAGTTTAATCGTCTTGCTCTCAAACGAGGATCAACATTTAGCTGTCGATAGACCTCATTAATGTCGATGGGTTGATGATGGTAACGTAAATAAGGAGGACCAAGGTAGGCCCTCTCTAACTCATCTTCTTCATCACTATCATAATAGAATCCTTTATTCACGATGCGGCCCCATGAATCTGACCACTTGATCGGTGTCATCACTATTTGGATAAACCAGATAATTATATCGTAAGTGTGACATCACCAAGAAATCTAGCTCCGCTTCTTTCCCTTAATGATCAATGTTGATAAGGATCTCTTCGGTAACCTGTATCGACTCAATAGGCAATAGATGACGTGCATGCTAGGGCATCTCATAGGCACCTTCGACTTCATCCCCATATTCATTGTCATTTGAGGATTCTTCGTCTGCATCATAACCTGGTCCACTCATATTGGAGGTGGACTACGCTCCATATTCGTTAGAAATATCTCCTAGCTCGAGATCACCTGTAGTAATGGGGTTATACCCCTACACATCTGTATCGTCGACTGCATCATGGGTTTGGTATCTGAGGTGATATTTGGGGTTAATTTCTATATCGATCTACTCAAGGAGCCCTTCACGGTGATCTTCAAGTGGCTTAGCAGTGATGACAAATATCATAGGGTGATTCCTCCAGAATTTGGAAGGATCTGGATGATATGGATTAAAATCCACATCATCCACCATACTGAGGTAAAGATGATCTAGGGATGTTGTGAGCAAATATTCTTGCCCCCGTATCTATAACCCTAAGCCAAACCTATTAGTGACTAACTGATAACGAGGTTCCAACGGAGTCCTCCGTCCTTGTTCAAAGAGACCAAGGTCGTACCCATGCCAATGATACAACTCGAAAATACACATCGCATACTTCAAATTGGACAGATAATGAGCGTTTACCATGAAAGGTTCCTCATCATCTTCATCCATGGGATATCGCGTTGGAAGTTGGTCTAGCCCCATATAGATGAAGTTAGTCTGGTTAGGCGACTCTCCCAATGAAACCATTGATCCAACTGGGTAACGATGAGTAGATGGTCAACCCATCTCTTGCATAGTCTTCAAAATTGGTCTGAAGGTCACATTCTGCATAAGGAACTTGTGTAATTTTGTGTTAGCAAGATGTACCATCACTCACGGTGTGGATGACCCTGCTAAAGATGCAGGCGAGGTAGGCTAAGGTGCCTCCTCGACTTTGTCTTGGGGTTCCTAAACTTCCATAGGAATGGGAACCTCCTTGGTGATTGGCTTGGGCTCATGCTTTTTCTCTTTTTAGCCCACTTTCACCTTCAAATTTTTGTCATCCCGATGCATGACTGATGCCGAGGGTTTTAAGGAAGTGACAGTGGTGTGCTTCAATCTGTGTGACACAGATGGTGTTGGTTGAGCATGTACTATTGATTTACCTCCTAGTTTCTTTATTGGCGACAATGGTCAAAAATCCAGGTTCGTTGATGGGAGTGTGAAACCCCTAAGAAAATATGCTAGGTTCACAAACTTAAATGGCTCTTTTCCCGATGCCACTACATGAACCTGCCCCTCGTGAATATATTTCACACACTGATGCAATATCGAGGGGATGCAATGCATTTCATGAATCCAAGGCCTATCGAGTAAAATGTTGTATTGCATGGCCCCTTCTATCACATGACACATTACTAAAATGGTCTTCAAGCCTACCTATATGGGTAGGATAATTGTGCCAACAGTCAAACATAGTACATCGTTAAATGCTCTCAATGTAAATGTAGTTGGCATAATGTGTGATTTAGGTAGCTTCAAATGACTCAGCACCTTGGTCGTTATTATGTTGATCAATGATCCAGTATTGATCAAGATCCTTTTAAATTGTATGTGATTAACACATGCAATTATGTGCAATGATGGGTTAGCCATAGTTGTAGAAACGTCCTTATCTCATGATCGTAAAATTGGATCATAGGTTCCTGACACTGCTATACATGTCTCACAAAATTAGTAAATGCCTGTGCATCTTGGGACTGTACTTCATTGGACCTCAAAATATCCATAAGAGTCTCCTTGTGCCTCAAGGACTACTTTATTAACTCATATATCGATAACTTCGTAGGTGTTGTCTATAGGTTTTGGACCAACCTGCTCCTTATGGTCACCACCGGTCTTGTTGGTGGGCCTGGAATATTTTGTGTCGGTCATTGATTCAATGTGGCTTGTATTTGAATGGGAGCATGAGGTTGATTCTGTTGTTCATATCTCTCGTGCCTAGTGATAATGTTCACCATGCCTACGAACCCATGGGTAGGTGGTTTGACTCACACCTGGTTGACTTGGTCAACATTTTTTTGAGGCACCTCATGATTTGGCAAGGGGTTCTTGTAGTGCCTGTAGGTTGTGTGGCACTACAAGGTCACCTTTGTCAATCATATTTTGCACCATGTGTTTTAAAGTCCAACACACCTCAATGTCATGTCCTTTCGTTTGATGATAAATGCAAAATAGATCCTCTTGGTACCCCTTTGGTTTGGGTTGATTGGGATCTATCATCTTGAATTCGGGTAATCTAATCACCTTGGCGTTGCATAGCTGATGAAAAATCAAAATCAGTGATTTCTTCAATGGTGTGAACTGGTGAGGTGGATGTTGATATTTGTTTTTGCCCTTATAATTATTATTGTATTTGTCATATCATGCAAGGGGAGGTTAGGCCTGATAATTCTATTTTTGTTGCCCCTTGTTCTCCCTTTGAAGATTCAAAACCACTTGATTTACATGGGCCTGCTTGCCCTATTGTTTTGTGGCACTCTTTTTTTATCCCTCTCTCCTATTCTTGAGCTTCAAGTTGCCTTCCTACAACTTGATGTCCTCAATCTCCTTGGATTACACCAAAGCCTCTTCGAATATAGGATACTGTTGTAGCTGTAGCAGTAAAGATATGTGCCTGGCATAACTCTTCATAAAAATTTGGGTTAACTATGTGTTAGGAATAGGGAATGGTAACTTTGCCATTAATCTCCTCCATATCTTTTCATATTGCTCTATTGGCTCATCATCGCATTGAGCTAGCACATCTAGATCAAAAATATTGGCTTGTTTCTTGATGCCAAAGGAATAGCGTTCAAGAAAGGCATCAACTAATTTCTTGAAACTAGTTATGCTATGTTTATTTAGCTGATTGAACCACTCTCAGGCCAGATCATAAAGTGTCATGATGAATGTATGCAACAATAATGCATCATTGTTTGTTATATGAAAACAAGAATCCAGGAAGCTCGTGACATGTTCCTATGCATCTTCATCACCCTTAAAATTTTCCAACCTAGGCATATCAAAATGCTCAGGGTACGCTAGAGTAGGCACCAAAGGATCTAAATACTCATTATGGATTTTTCTTAATGTCATATTTTGAATAGCTGCACCTTGTCTTTCGATGGCTTTAATCTTCTTGGCTAAGGCCTTATAGGCCTCTAAAGACAAAAATTCCTCCTCCCTAAGTTGATGTGGAGGTGGCTTAGGAGGTACTATATTCCTCGTACAAGATGGATGGCATTGCTCTTCCTCCTCCTTAGATGTGGAGCTCTCAGAATATTCTTCCTAGAATACATCTCCCACTGCTTCGTCATGTTGCATTTGCCTCTGATTATCGAGTTGTGGTGGTCGTTCCTTCTGTTTAGCACTAGCATGACTACGAGCGTCTCTTTTCTATTGATGCATATCGGCTTGCGACAAAGACTTCCTATATAAACGCTCTCTATACTCATCTTGAGGATATAGGCCAGCCCTAGATAACCTATCCTCCTGCTCCACGCATTCTTTCTAGGTAAGGATACGCTCTTCACGCATGTGCTACTCATATAGCCTCTGTCTAATGAGCCTCTATGCTTGAATATTTTCATCTGTAATGCACTACCTCTCTAGGTGAGCATCCTCCAATTGAACTTGAAGGAGTTGGCATTTTTGCTCCGATACTAGTCGATGTGATCTATCGATCTAATCGATCGTGGGAGGCCTCTGGTATCCCTACTTTGTATGAGCGACCTTGTGGATTTTGTACCCATCAGACTGATGTGTTATGCATTTGCCTCTATCTGTGAAGATGGCATTGGCCTCCTGCTATGTCCTATACTGTGAACTGCCATGCGCAGATAGTGGGTGTGTGACATGAGGGCGCTTTGAAGGCTCTCCATGTTATCTAGTAGTCCTAACAATACTCACGCTACGCTCACTCGAGGCTCAAGTGGGTGGAGCGAAAGGCTTGTAGTCTAGCTGCTCTAAAATAATACCTAGACCCTCTAGTTTCCTATACTACCATCGCTCATGCAATGGTGTACCATTATCTCCCACATTTGATATATCAATGGTGATGCTGCGTGGTGGACCACGCATGGGAGTATGGTTAGACCTATGCTTGGTAGCGAGCCTATCTACCTGCCCCTAAATGGGTGGATATCTAGTCCTTCTATACTTAGAGGGTGAAGCCATGGATCCTCCTATAGAATTAGTACGTAGGGGCACCAACCTGGTCCCCTGCACAACAAACTCTTCAACCGATCCCATGGATGCGTGTGCATTACGATCTCGATAATAGCTCTCGAGTGGAATACCCTTATGCTAGAAGGCTTCTTGTTCTATCCTATGCCTAGAGGAATGCACTAAAGCTCCTCTATCTATGGAATGCTCTATAGGATCCCCTCATGTCAAGTTATCTCCTTGAATTCTATCCGAACGACGTTCAATTCACTCATGTGGTTGAGGAATTGACACATGTTGTGAATTGGTTAGAGGTTGGTCATTGACATTAGGTTTGGACCTTTGTCGACCACCTCGTGTATCCACCATTGTGTACCTAGCATCTAAATGTATTATTATTAAGCAAACAAGGTATACAATAATGATTATCTCATTTTAAATTTAAAAAATGAGTCCTAAACTATTTGATGTGTTTTCAATATTTGTTGTATCAATGTAGAAACTCTTATCATGTTTTACAAAACTTGTTGGATTTTATTCTCAGTTTAATGGCTTTCACCTATACGCTTGCAGCTTGACAACTTGGCTATGAACTCCAAGTAGCATAATCCAATCTATAATGTGTGGTAATGAAGCCCACACATGGTTAGGGAGCACAGGTCCTCCCAGATCCTCACATATTTTCCCCTAGTCAACATTATACCCTCTGAAGAGAATACATGCAAATTTTCTAGGGTATGAAAGGTTCTCGAATTTGGTATTGGTCTAGTATCCAAAAGGTTCACGAGATTTGGGACAACGGATGGAAGTTACGCCCACCGTTGTTGAACCCTACTAGTGGTTGGATGTCAAGCCCAACTCACTAGTGTTTAAGTGCCAAGTGGTGTGTGTGGTTCCTTTTAATGTACATAAAAGAAATGCATCATATAGCATTCATGCTCATTTTCTAAATGCTATGCAAATGAAAGAACATTTCAAATTCATAAAATGCAAGCTATTCTAGATGCTCTTTGAGACTATGCACATTACGATGATAATTGGCCACTAATTGGACCTCACACATGCAAACCATTCACACAAATTCTATCAAGCATGTTGGATTCTAGGGTGGATTAAAATCAGAGATCTGTTATTCCTAGTAGTGCCTTTCTAATGACACGAAAGATAAATGCAACTAAGACCTAATTCATTTTCTTTTTCTTTCTTAATTCTTAATTGCATTTGAAATTTAACTTTTTGGAAAAACATAGAGATAGAGAAATTTGCACAGGGTGTGAAATAGGGCCTACCTCAGGTCCACATTCGATTGAGCTTTATCCCTATGTTGTCTATTGTCTTTTGGAAACTGTAGGTCTGGGCTGCGGTTATGACTATGGCCCACGGGTTGAACCTGTGGTTAATTATTGGCTCACAGTTGGTAACTGCGGTTTGTACC
>JAQPPZ010008322.1:0-13215 GCA_028583015.1 Wollemia nobilis
TTTGGTTGAAAGCCCATCTGGCACTGGCGGTATCCTAAAAAATACCACATAAATGAACTCAATTGCACACACAAGAATGTAAAATAACTTGGTCAAAAACAAGTCCGATTCATACCTTGTTCAAAAGTCTTGTAAGATAGAGTACAGTCGTGGCTAGTGAGTTAAAACTGTCTGAGTCTCAGAAAACCTTAGCTACATTTCTAAACCAACTGCGCTACTTTTCATCCTTACAATACCATCAGAAAATATAAAAAAAAGTGAGAAAAACCACATGTATACATACAAAGTCAGTTACCACAGCAATCGCCTAAAAAATAAAAAGCGTCTTAAACAGTCTATGGTGCCATAGCCAAAAATCACAAATCCCATTCATCCATTTCATCTCTGCATATCACATATAAATCAAAAACATTTGCATTCATCATAGCATATGCATCCATCAAAATAAATCAACATGCATACATCCATATTCATCAACCATCATGCATAAGATCAAAGAAAATCAAAACAACAAAACAACAAAAAAAATGCAACACAAACAAAAAGCAATAAACATTACCAGACACAAGTGCTCTTGCACTTAACCTCTTGGCATAGAAAAATTGATGTCGGGTTTACATTGTCACTATCCTACTCTCTAAGAAGGCTACCATTGTCGGACCGCTCCACGGGAAGATGGATTGTCGACAATTTCACCCCCAAATGGCATCACAAATGGGTCAAAGCCCACTAAAAAAACAACAAAAAAAATGCAACACAAACAAAAAGAAATAAACATTGCCAGACACAAGTGCTCTTGCACTTAACCTCTTGGCATAGAAAAATTGATGTCGGGGTTTACATTGTCACTATCCTACTCTCTAAGAATGCTACCATAGTCGGACCGCTCCATGGGAAGATGGATTGTCGACAATTTCACCCCCAAATGGCATCATAAATGGGTCAAAGCCCACTAAAAAACAACAAGAAAATCAAAACAACAAAAACAACAAATAAATGCAACACAAAAACATAGCAATAAGCATTTTTGGACACAAGTGCTCTTGCACTTAACCTCTTGGCATAGAAAATCGATGTCGGGGTTCAAATTGTCACTCTCCTACTTCCCCAAGAAGGCTACCATAGTCGGACCGCTCCACGGGAAGATGGGTTTTCGACGATTTCACCCCATTATGGCATCACCAAAAGGGTTAACACCCACCAAAAACAGGTCCAAATGTTGGAAAAATTGCACATGCTTAATGATAAACCATCTAAAAGCACCCTTGCACAAGTAATCTTGGGTCAAGCGACTCGTCGCTTTTCTCATGAAGGTCATTCCCTCATCGATTTGTCGCTTGAGGGGGTAGTCACACTTAGTCATCAATCAACAATCACACACCCAATTAAGGAAAATGACATGCATTCAAAGAATCATTGACAAAGATAATTACTCTCCTGCTTGGGGCAGTAAACAAGCAACAATCAAATTGATCAAACACTTGGCATTCATTAATAATGAACACAAGGTTCCCCTGTGGACAAAAGGTTGCGCCCTTTGCCTAATCATGACTGATCAATTTCCAAGCTCAAGTCACACCTCACCAAAATAGGTTAATACTTGAAATCAAATTCCTTAGCTCATCAGAAGCAAGGATTCAAGAATGCATGCCCTTTCCATGCTTGGGGCATCAATAGTTGATTAGGTTACCAAGAAACCCTAATCATTAGTGCTTTGGCTATCTATTTTTGCTCGATGTTGTGCCATGCACAACGCATCCCAAAAATGGGCATCTATAGACACCAAAATAGCACCAATCCGATTATGTGACTACAAACACTGATCGCTTTGACAAACATAGCCCCCAGGGCAGCCCTCAGAGGTCAAACAGTGGTCCTAACCACTTTCATAGCAATTTTGTAAGGTCAAGAAGCAATTTGGCACATTTAGGCACTTTGCTCAGTATTCGTCTCACCCAGGGATGAATACTAACTGGGATTCGTCTCACCCAAGGACGAATTCTGAAATCGTCCTTGGTCAGGACGAATTCCAAGTTTAACGGGCAAAAATAAGAATGGCGCCAAGTGGCAGCCAAGGACAATCAGTTGATGACTCCTGCTTCACACGCGTGTGTGGGTGGGCAGATGGGCTGTTAGAGGACTATCACAAGGGCAGTTATGAAAGCCCAAGTCATGGAGGACTCCCCTTCCTCATGGGAAGACATGACCACCACATGGCACCTATGACCAACACATGGCACTTATGCATCCCTCTCAAAAGAGACCCCATGGGTCTATAAAATGGTGGAATTTTCTCACCCAAAAATAGAGATTGGAGGCAATTTCAAGCAACGAAGTGTTGTCCAATTGAACACCCATTTGCATCTTTTTTATTCACCTTCTCATATCCACTAATATCTTTTGCAAGGGAGGTTATTGGGTGGCTTTTGGAAGCGTGAATCCAACCCAAATCCAACATTTGACCACCTTACACCACCAATTTGTAGACACCACAATCCTAAGAGGTTTTGGGCCTATCCCTAGTGGATTGGCACCGAAATCAAGTGCCAACAGTGGGAGGCCCACTTGGGCACCCCCGCATTTTCTAAGTTTTATTCTAAAGCATTCTATATTATTGGTTCATGTTGCATATTGTGTTATTCTATTTAGTGAACTCATAGCTTCAATTCCATAACATTTTGATTAGATTTTATCATGCATTTTGTCGCTTTGTTGTCCTACTAACTTGCAGGTGGCGATATCGAATTCCCAAGGATGGAGGCCAAATTGGGAGAATCCGACCATCTAGGTCGTCCCAAAATGGCCCCAATTACCTAACCCCTCTGTTTGCAGGTGTTTTGGAGGTCTCGGGAGTCGACATTGGAGCAGGATCACTTCGGCTTTTCCAACACAGTCGAATTCGTCCCACCCAGGGATGAATAGCAGTCAAAATTCATCCTTCCCAGGGACGAATTCCAAGTGAAGGCAGATTAGCCGACTGTTTCAACGGCAGTGGCCCTCTGGTAATGTCTTCTGACCTCTGTCAAATTTGTAGGTGACTTAGATCCATTTTATTCACTATATTTGACAATCTTTTGCATGCATCTTTTGGCGATTTCACAGAACGGACTTTCCTTTTTGTCACAGGTGCTACCAACACCTTGTTTGTTTCTTTGATTGCAGGAGGAGCAACAAGAAGTGAGGATTCATTGGCATAAGCGGTGACAAAATTCTGGCCCGCCCATTTCAAACGTGGGCATGCGAAAGAGGGATCAATGATCAAGATTGTAACCAAATCCATTTAACGCTCTTAGCCCCTAAAAAGGGAGGAGGCGATTTTGTAATCGTGGTTAAAGAGGTTTATAAAAGGGCTGTGACTTCTCTAAATTCTTGTAACTGCTTTCAATCGATTTGCCTCTTTCGTTTAATGCACTTCATGTTTTAGGACTTAAGCGTTATTTTGATTTGAATGCATCAAAGTAGTTTTTCCTTTCTAAAAGCTTTCGGAATCTCATGCTTTCAAGAAGAGCTCCCTAATAAGTCATGTAATTTTCATAAATTAATTTTAGTTGCAATAAACACAATTTCATTTTTGTTGAAATATTTTTATTTAAATATATAATGAGATATGAATATAATTGTATAATAAGACTTATAATTTTTAAAATCTACCAATTACAAAATATTCAAGATAGTTAACATTATTTTTCATGTCCTTGACCTATTTTTTTTTAAAGCAAATATTTTTTTCAAAGCAATATGTTTAAAATGTGAACATATGTACATACAAAAAAGCCAAATAACAATAATTTATCCTATGGCCTATTAGAGTATCATAATAGTTAGATTTCATCTCTTAGCATCATCTTAGTTATATTTCATATATGTGCATCATCATAGTTATTGAAAACAATATCAAAGAAATCAAATGTTGTCCATTCTTAAACAAGTTGTGCCTTTGAGGTCATTACACCTAACCAGGGCAAATGGTTTAAGACGTTGTACTTTACTTTTATGGGATGTATGAACAAGAGAAATATGTCATTGGTCATCTTGGTCCAACACTGCTGAACAATTCAGAAGTGCATAATTCGACGTTGATATTTCTAGATATGTTATTCAATGCGATAGAGTAGACGATTTAAATAAATCCATGGTGTTGGACAAACCAGACTATATGGCGTGCCGCCTTGAATGACCCTCAGGCATAACTTGCACGATGAAAATGAATTTGAATTTCCTTCCACCAGGACATGATACATACAAGAAGAAGAAGCAATGATAAAAATGAACGAATTGAACCAAAAAAACATATTTGAATGGGAATGAATAGTGGCGATTATTGAAATGGCCGTCAAAGACGAAGACCGTCTTGAAGTAGCTAACCCTAGCGCTGGGTCTTAAAGAGAAAGGGTGCCTTGAGCTCGGCCAAGGCTTGGGCAGAGATCTTAAAAGAATTAGAAAGAACAAGGTCAGAAATTCCAGAGCCGAATAGTGCAGAAGGTAGCGAGACTTTTCCTGGATTCACAGTGCCAAACGCAGAGAGAGCGAGAGCAGATTTGTTGCTGTCGGGATTGATCTGGTAGTGCACCAGCCCCTTGGGGAAGATGAAAACGTCACCCTTGTACAGTGTCTGTTTGAAGATCTTGTTGGTGGTGTCCACAAACGCCACGGTGAGAGATCCATCCATCACAAACATGAGTTCGCTCCCACGTGGATGTGTGTGAGGAGGGTTAACACCACCAGCCTGGAATTGAAGGAGAGCGTACGACACCCCCAGTCCTGACAACCCTGGGAATTCCACCACGCTAGCTTTGGTGGCTTTAAACGTGGAGTTACCAGATGGCCATCCCACTTGCCGAAAGCCTGTAAATGTGAAGAAGTTTTCGTCCATCTTGTTTACGTCAGTGTTGGCAGGAGGATCAAAATCAGTGAGCAAGTCAGGATCCGCAGCATCAACGACGACTACTACGCCCACAAGGAGAAGCATAGCCATTATTCTCACCAACATCAACATAGCAGAATTGGAATGCTTCGTCTTGTGCTCCTGCTTCACTTGTTCCAAGTATGTGTTGCAGGCGAGCCAAAACAAACGTGGTGGACAGCTAAGAGAACAAACTGAAAGCACGAGATTCTAGGCAAAGGAAACACTAATTGCGATGCAACAAAAATCAAATGCGCTTAAGTCCTATAAAATTAAAGTGCATGAAATGGAAAAGAAATGCATTGGAAGAGACACAAGAAAATGGAGAAAACACAGCCCTTTCATTAATATCCCTTGATCTCTGTTACAATGACGTCTCCTCCCTTTTCGAGGGCTAGGAGCGTTAAAAGACTTCGATTACAATCACTCAATGTTCCTCTTTTCGTGTGCCCACGATTGAAATGGGCGGGCCAAGATGATGTTGTCGCTGATGTCGATGAGTTCTTCACCTCCGCTGCTTCTCCTACGAACAAAGAAACAACCAAGATGTCAGTAGCACCTGCTGCAAGTGAAAAGTGTTCGTTCTTCTAAAATCATCAAAAGATGCATGCAAACATTTATCTAAAACAAGTAAACAAAATGATTCTAAACGGCCTAAAAACTTGACAGAAGATAGAAAATGTTACTAGAAGCCTTTTCCACCGGTAGGATCGGAATCTACCTTAATTGGAATTCTTCCCCGGGTGGGATGATTTTTGATCGCAATTCGTCCCTGGGTGGGACGAATTCTTCTATGTTGAAGAAGCCGACCTGCTGCTGCTCCAATGTCGATTCTCGAGACCTACAAAATGCCTGAAAACAAGGGGGTTATGTAATTGGGGCCATTTTGGGACGACCCAGATGGTCGGATTCTCCCAATTTGGCCTCTACCCTCGGGAATTTGATCTCGCCACCTGCAAGTCATTGAAACAACAAAGCGACACAAAACATACTAGAATCTGACCAAAAGTTACGAAATTGCAGCTGTGAGTTAACCAAACATAATAACACAAAATGCAACCTGAAAAAGTAATCTAGAATGCTCTAAAACCTAGAAAGTGCGGGGGTTCCCAAGTGGGCCTCCCACCGTTGGCACTTGATTCCGGCGCCAATCCACTAGGGATGGGCCCAAAACCTCTTAGGATTGGGGGGTCGGTGAATTGGTTGGTTCAGGTGTCCATGTGTTGGATTTGGGTCAGGTTCAAGCTTCCAAAAACCACCCAACAACCTCCCTTGCAAAAGAGATTGGTGGATGTGGGAAGGTGAACCAAAAGGGATGCAAGTGGGTCTTCAACTCGGCAGCACTTCGTTGCTTGAAAACTCCTTCAACCTGTATATTTTGGGTGAGAAAAGTCCCACCTTTTATAGACCCATGGGGTCTCTTTTGGGAGGGAAGCACAAATTCCATGTGTTGGTCATAGGCGCCATGTGGCAGTATTGTCTTCCCATGAGGGAGGGGAGTCCTCCGTTGACTTGGGCTTTGATAATTGCCTTTTGTGACAGTCTTCTAATGGCCCCTCTGTCCACCTACACACACGTGCAAGGCAGGAGTCATCAACTGACTGTTCTAGGCTGCCACTTGGCGCCATTTGTCTTTTTGCCCGTTAAGCTTAGAATTCGTCCCACCCAGGGACGGATTCAAAATTCATCCTGGGGTGGGACGGATTCTATTTTGAATTTGTCCCTGGGTGAGACGAATACTGGGCAAAGTGTCCAAGTGTGCCAAATTGCTTCTTGACCTTACAAAATTGCTATGAAAGTGGTTAAGACCACTATTTAACCTCTGAGGGCTGCCCTGGGGGCTGTGTTTGTCAAAGCGATCAGTGTTTGCAGTCACATAATCGGATTGGTGCTGTTTTGGTGTCTACAGATGCCCCTTTTTGGGAAGCGCTGCGGGTGACGCAGTTCGTTGAGCAAAAATAGATAACCAAAGCACTAATGATTAGGGTTTCTTGGTAACCTAACCAACTTTTGATGCCCCAAGTATGGAAAGGGCATGCATTCTTGAATCCTTGCTTCTGACGAGCTAAGGAATTTAATTTCATGTATTAACATGTTTTGTTGAGGTGTGACTTGAACTTAGACATTGATCAGTCATGAACAGGCAAATGGCGTTTTTATCCTCAGGGGGAACCTTGTGTTCATGATTCACGAAATGCCAAGTGTTTGATTGATTTGATTGTTGCTTGTTTATTGCCCCAAGCAGGAGCGTGATTGTCTTTGTCAATGATTCTTTGAATGCATGTCATTTTCCTTAATTGGGTGTGTGATTGTTGGTTGGTGACTAAGTCAACTGAAAGCACGATATTTCGGGAAAAGGAAACACTAATTGCAATATAACCAAAACCAAATGCGCTTAAGTCCTAGAAACGTAAAGTGCATGAAATGGAAAAGAAACGCATTGGAAGAGACACAAGAAAATGGAGAAAACACAGCCCTTTCATTAATATCCCTTGATCTCTATTACAATGATGTCTCCTCCCTTTTTGGGGGCTAGGAGCGTTAAAAGACTTCGATTACAATCACTCAATGTTCCTATTTTCGCGTGCCCACGATTGCAATGGGCGGGCCAAGATGATGCCGCCGCTGATGTCGATGAGTTCTTCACCTCCGCTGCTTCTCCTACGAACAAAGAAACAACCAAGATGTCATTAGCACCTGCTGCAAGTGAAAAGTGTTCGTTCTTCTAAAATCATCAAAAGATGCATGCAAACATTTATCTAAAACAGTAAACAAAATGATTCTAAACAGCCTGAAAACTTGACAGAAGACATAAAATGTTACCAAAATGCCATTGCCACTGAGACAGCTGGCCAATCTGCCTTCAACTAGAATTCGTCCCTGGGTGGGACGATTTCACAATTCGTCCCTGGGTGGGACGAATTCTTCTGTGTTGAAGAAGCCGACTGCTGCTCCAATGTCGATTCCCAAGACCTGCAAAATGCCCGCAAACAAGGGGGTTATGTAATTGGGGCCATTTTGGGATGACCCAGATGGTCGGATTCTCCCAATTTGGCCTCTACCCTCAGGAATTTGATCTCGCCACCTGCAAGTCAGTGAAACAACAAAGCGACACAAAACATACTAGAATCCGACCAAAAGTTACGAAATTGCAGCTATGAGTTAACCAAACATAATAACACAAAATGCAACCTAAAAAAGTAATCTAGAATGCTCTAAAACCTAGAAAGTGCGGGGGTGCCCAAGTGGGCCTCCCACCGTTGGCACTTGATTCCGGCGCCAATCCACTAGGGATGGGCCCAAAACCTCTTAGGATTGGGGGGTCGGCGAATTGGTTGGTTCAGGTGTCCATGTGTTGGATTTGGGTCAGGTTCAAGCTTCCAAAAACCACCCAACAACCTCCCTTGCAAAAGATATTGGTGGATGTGGGAAGGTGAACCAAAAGGGATGCAAGTGGGTCTTCAACTCGGTAGCACTTCGTTGCTTGAAAACTCTTTCAACCTGTATATTTTGGGTGAGAAAAGTCCCACCTTTTATAGACCCATGGGGTCTCTTTTGGGAGGGAAGCACAAATGCCATGTGTTGGTCATAGGCACCATGTGGCAGTCTTGTCTTCCCATGAGGGAGGGGAGTCCTCCGTTGACTTGGGCTTTGATAAATGCCTTTTGTGACAGTCTTCTAACGGCCCCTCTGTCCACCTACACACGCGTGCAAGGCAGGAGTCATCAACTGACTATTCTGGGCTGCCACTTGGCACCATTTGTCTTTTTTCCCATTAAGCTTAGAATTTGTCCCACCCAGGGACGGATTCAAAATTCATCCTGGGGTGGGACGGATTCTATTTTGAATTCATCCCTGGGTGAGACGAATACTGGGCAAAGTGTCCAAGTGTGCCAAATTGCTTCTTGACCTTACAAAATTGCTATGAAAGTGGTTAAGACCACTGTTTAACCTCTGAGGGCTGCCCTGGGGGCTGTGTTTGTCAAAGCGATCAATGTTTGCAGTCACATAATCGGATAGGTGCTGTTTTGGTGTCTACGGGATGCCCCTTTTTGGGAAGCATTGCGGGTGATGCGATGCTGAGAAAAAATAGATAACCAAAGCACTAATGATTAGGGTTTCTTGGTAACCTAACCAAATTTTGATGCCCCAAGTATGGAAAGGGCATGCATTCTTGAATCCTTGCTTCTGACGAGCTAAGGAATTTGATTTCAAGTATTAACCTATTTTGTTGAGGTGTGACTTGAACTTAGACATTGATCAATCATGAACAGGCAAAGGGCATTTTTATCCTCAGGGGGAACCTTGTGTTCATGATTCACGAAATGCCAAGTGTTTGATTGATTTGATTGTTGCTTGTTTACTGCCCCAAGCGAGGAGCGTGATTGTCTTTGTCAATGATTCTTTGAATGCATGTCATTTTCCTTAATTGGGTGTGTGATTGTTGGTTGGTGACTAAGTCAACTGAAAGCACGAGATTTCGGGCAAAGGAAACACTAATTGCAATATAACCAAAACCAAATGCGCTTAAGTCCTAGAAACGTAAAGTGCATGAAATGGAAAAGAAACGCATTGGAAGAGACACAAGAAAATGGAGAAAACACAGCCCTTTCATTAATATCCCTTGATCTCTGTTACAATGACGTCTCCTCCCTTTTCGGGGCTAGGAGCATTAAAAGACTTCGATTACAATCACTCAATGTTCCTCTTTCCGTGTGCCCACGATTGCAATGGGCGGGCCAAGATGATGTCGCCGCTGATGTCGATGAGTTCTTCACCTCCGTTGCTTCTCCTACGAACAAAGAAACAACCAAGATGTCAGTAGCACCTGCTGCAAGTGAAAAGTGTTCGTTCTTCTAAAATCATCAAAAGATGCATGCAAACATTTATCTAAAACAGTAAACAAAATGATTCTAAACAGCCTAAAAACTTGACAGAAGATAGAAAATGTTACCAGAATGCCATTGCCACTGAGACAGTTGGCCAATCTGCCTTTAACTGGAATTCGTCCCTGGGTGGGATGATTTTTGACTGCAATTCGTCCCTGGGTGGGACGAATTCTTCTGTGTTGGATAAGCCGACCTGCTGCTGCTCCAATGTCGATTCCCGAGACCTGCAAAATGCCTACAAACAAGGGGGTTATGTAATTGGGGCCATTTTGGGATGACCCAGATGGTCGGATTCTCCCAATTTGGCCTCTACCCTCGAGAATTTGATCTCGCCACCTGCAAGTCAGTGAAACAACAAAGCGACACAAAACATACTAGAATCTGACCAAAAGTTACGAAATTGCAGCTGTGAGTTAACCAAACATAATAACACAAAATGCAACCTGAAAAAGTAATCTAGAATGCTCTAAAACCTAGAAAGTGCGGGGGTGCCCAAGTGGGCCTCCCACCGTTGGCACTTGATTTCGGCGCCAATCCACTAGGGATGGGCCCAAAACCTCTTAGGATTGGGGGGGTCGGCGAATTGGTTGGTTCAGGTGTCCATGTGTTGGATTTGGGTCAGGTTCAAGCTTCCAAAAACCACCCAACAACCTCCCTTGCAAAAGAGATTGGTGGATGTGGGAAGGTGAACCAAAAGGGATGCAAGTGGGTCTTCAACTCGGCAGCACTTCGTTGCTTGAAAACTCCTTCAACCTGTATATTTTGGGTGAGAAAAGTCCCACCTTTTATAGACCCATGGGGTCTCTTTTGGGAGGGAAGCACAAATGCCATGTGTTGGTCATAGGCGCCATGTGGCAGTCTTGTCTTCCCATGAGGGAGGGGAGTCCTCCGTTGACTTGGGCTTTGATAAATGCCTTTTGTGACAGTCTTCTAACGGCCCCTCTGTCCACCTACACACGCGTGCAAGGCGAGAGTCATCAACTGACTGTTCTGGGCTGCCACTTGGCGCCATTTGTCTTTTTGCCCGTTAAGCTTAGAATTCGTCCCACCCAGGGACGGATTCAGAATTCATCCTGGGGTGGGACGGATTCTATTTTGAATTCGTCCCTGGGTGAGACGAATATTGGGCAAAGTGTCCAAGTGTGCCAAATTGCTTCTTGACCTTACAAAATTGCTATGAAAGTGGTTAAGACCATTGTTTAACCTCTGAGGGCTGCCCTGGGGGCTGTGTTTGTCAAAGCGATCAGTGTTTGCAGTCACATAATCGGATTGGTGCTGTTTTGGTGTCTACGGATGCCCCTTTTTGGGAAGCGCTACGGGTGACGCAGTGCTGAGCAAAAATAGATAACCAAAGCACTAATGATTAGGGTTTCTTGGTAACCTAACCAACTTTTGATGCCCCAAGTATGGAAAGGGCATGCATTCTTGAATCCTTGCTTCGACGAGCTAAGGAATTTGATTTCAAGTATTAACCTATTTTGTTGAGGTGTGACTTGAACTTAGACATTGATCAATCATGAACAGGCAAAGGGCGTTTTTATCCTCAGGGGGAACCTTGTGTTCATGATTCACGAAATGCCAAGTGTTTGATTGATTTGATTGTTGCTTGTTTACTGCCCCAAGCGAGAGCGTGATTGTCTTTGTCAATGATTCTTTGAATGCATGTCATTTTCCTTAATTGGGTGTGTGATTGTTGGTTGGTGACTAAGTGTGACTACCCCCTCAAGCGACGAATCGATGAGGGAATGACCTTCGTGAGAGAAGCGACGAGTCGCTTGACCCAAGATGACTTGTGCAAGGGTGCCTTTAAAGGGTTTACCGTTAAGCGTGTGCAATTTTTCCAACATTTGGACCTATTTTTGGTGGGTGTTAACCCTTTTGGTGATGTCGTAATGAGGTGAAATCATCGAAAATCTAACTTCCCGTGGAGCGGTCCGGCTATTGTAGCCTTCTTGGGGAAGTAGGAGAGCGATAATTTGGACCTTGACATCGATTTTCTTTGCCAAGAGGTTAAGTGAGGGAGCACTTGTGTCCAACAATGCTTATTGCTTTGTTTTTATGTTGCTTGTTTTGTTGTTTTTGTTGTTTTTTTTTTTTTTGTGACACCATTTGGGGATTAAATTTTTGAAAATCCATCTCCCGTGGAGCGGTCCGGCTATGGTAGCCTTCTTAGGGAGTAGGATAGTGATAATTTGTGACCCTGATGTCGATTTGCCATGCCAAGAGTTTAAGTGCAAGAGCACTTGTGTCTGGCAATGTTTATTGCTTTTTGTGTTGTTTTGATTTTCTTGTTTTTTTTGAGTGGGCTTTGACCTTTTTGTGACGTCGTTTGGGGATGAAATTGTCAAAAATTCGTCTTCCCATGGAGCGGTCCGACTATGGTAGCCTTCTTAGGGAGTAGGATAGCAACAATGTAGACCCTGACATCAGTTTTTCTATGCCAAGAGGTTAAGTGCAAGAGCACTTGTGTCTGGCAATGTTTATTTTGTTGTCTGTTTTTGTTGAATTTTTTTTTATTGTTTTTGTTTTTTTTTGTTGTTGTTTTGTGACGCCATTGGGGATTAAAATTGGCAAAAATCCGTCCTCCCGTGGAGCGGTCCGACTATGGTAGCCTTCTTAGGGAGTAGGATAGTGACAATGTAAACCCCGACATCAGTTTTGCTATGCCAAGAGGTTAAGTGCAAGAGCACTTGTGTCTGGCAATGTTTATTGCTTTTTGTTTTTGTGTTGCATTTATTTGTTGTTTTTGTTGTTTTGATTTTCTTTGATCTTGTGCATGATGGTTGATGAATATGGATGTATGCATGTTGATTTATTTTGATGGATGCATATGCTATGATGAATGCAAATGTTTTTTTTATTTATATGTGATATGCAGATATGAAACTATTGAATGGGATTTGTGATGTTTGGCTATGGCACCATAGACTGTTTAGAGCTCTGTTATTTTGTTTTTAGGTGATTGTTGTGATGTATGCATCTACATGTATACATGGTTTTTTTGTTTTTGTATTTTTTGATGGTATTTGTAAGGATGAAAAGTAGCGCAGTTGGTTTAGAAATGTAGCTAAGGTTTTCTGAGACTCAGACGGTTTTATCTCACTAGCCACGACTGTACTTTATCTTACAAGACTTTTGACCAATGTATGAATCGGACTTGTTTTTGACCAAGTTATTTCACATCCCTGTGTGTGCAATTGATTTCATTTATGTGGTATTTGTCAAGATACCGCCAGTGCCAGATGGGATTTCAATCGAACCTGTACTGAGGATCACCTAATTAGCTCCACGAATTCTTTTGTTGTATGTACTAAGATTAATCTGCGGTGTAATCCAAGATGCCATAAGCTAGCTCATCCACATGCAAAAATTGATCTGTACGCAAGTTAATGTGACAGATATATCGTCATGCGGGAGGTTTAC
>JAQPPZ010008323.1:0-128920 GCA_028583015.1 Wollemia nobilis
AGGGTGTTGAAGGGTTAGTCACTATTGCATATTTGAAGACATTAATAGCAGCCTTGGAAACTATGAAATCAGATTTCATGAACATACTTATAGATAGGGACCATTATATCAGGCTTGCTGAAGAGACCCATAGTGCATTAAATGGAAAAGAGGAAGAGGTTGATAGGCTCCCTAATGAGCTTAAGTATTCTATAAGTTATTTGTCAAAGGCACACATTTCATTGCATGAAATAGAGATGAAACTTGTTGTAATAGATTCCACTAAACAAGAGAATTAGGAAAGAGCCAAGGAGATTGGGCAGTTGGTTGAAGAGCTTGATAGCATTCAGGAGTACTTTGAATTAGTCCACTATCCCACAAAATCAGAAGACACTATCTTAGAGTAGTGGGTTGATTGGTTCGAGCATGATGATAGTAATGAGATCCAGTGGATTGGTAATCTATTATTTGAGTTGGATAGTGAGACAAATTGTAACAATCCACTCTTTGAGATGCATCATGATGATGATTTGCTTCCTTTGATGGATCATGTTGGGTCGAATCTTTGTGACATGGTGTTGAACCTTGTGGATTCACCCCACGGAGTGGAGATTAATAAAGATTCAATAGTTGATGTGATGGAGAGGCTTTGTGATGTACCAGCAAAAATTCCTAATTCTTATATAGATGAAATTCATATGATGTTTGGTATGGTGTAGCCTCAGTATGTTAGAGCCTTTGAGGAGGTGAATTTCTACACCCAAGATCGCATGTTGGTGTTTCTAGGCATCGAGAACGATGGAAGGTGCATGCCTTGGGAGTTGGTTAGCCAAAAGAGTGAAAGAGATGTTGTTTTTTGTTTTTTGAACAACTATATGGATTGGAGGGAGATTTTGAAGATGAAACAAAGGTTTTTTGGATTGGTGACTCTCTGGGAGGCTAATTCAGTTGATGGTATGATCAAAATTTACATTCTATTTGGTAGGTCTATGATTTGCAGTAGTTATGCTTCTCATGGAATGCTGATTCTTCTAAAATTAGACTTTGAGATGCTAATTTCAGACTTGGACAACTTTAGTTTTGATCATTTTTGGGTCATTCAGCCTTCGGGTAAGAATTTTGTCAATCAACTCATGTTGATAGATTTCCCAATTTCTGATTCTGCTTTGAGATTCATTGTTGTTCGAGTGTGTGGTTACTCCTAGAAAAAATATATGATCACTTGGAGGTTGAGTCACAACTTGATGTTCTTAGACCTTGTTAGTGGAAGCATTCCTGAGATGCTTATTCATAGAATTGACATTGCAACCCACTTCTATATCAACTTCTTGTTGGAGATTTATCAGTGCTTTCATTGGGTTACCAAGGTGAGAATTACAGAGAAACATGTTATTCTGATGAGAAGATTGTATTATTGGATGCACAATACCATGCTAGATAGTGGGAGCACTGGATTTTTACATACAAAGATACTTTGGCATGATACTTTTCATGACATAGAGCTTGGTCGCTACAGGAAATCCAATTCAGATTTTGAGGATGAGTATATTATTTGGTTGCATGATCAGGGAGTGCAGTTGGTGCACAATGGATTTCCTGTTGAGATCAGAGTGGTGCAACGTCAGCATGGTGGATTTCTCCTGAGGATTGTTTGGGATCCTGGTATTTTTATGACTATAGCCAGGAGCAGATATTTGACTAGAGTATATTGGAGTATTGCTTGAGGACAAGCAATCTTTGGGAAGGGTGGACTATAATGTCCCTTTCCTATCCAGTCAGTGATCACATGGAGCTAGCCTACTCTTGGGTTCTCATAGGCTATGTCAGGTGTTGGGGAGCCCATTGGAGGGTTTGTAGTCATCTTTAGCCTTCAGAATTCTTTTAGTTGCCAATTTTTTGGGTCAATTCAAGACTTGAAGTATGGACTTACTATTTTTAGTAAGTTAGTGGATTAGGGTTTCAGACATATTGGGCAGTAAAGTGAGACTCTTTGGTAAAATGGGTGTCTAAATCTACTTCTATTTTGTTGATTGGAGTGACAGAGGTTAGATTTTTTAATGGACGAAGTTTAATTATATTAAATTAAATTAAATATTTAATTTAATATAGTTTACTTTAATATTTTTATAAAATGGAGTTATGAGGTTATTAAAAAAGTCACTTAAGTTATATTATAATGTTATAAAGTGACTTATTTTCCTAGAAAAAAAGGGTATTCCACTTTTGTGCTTCCTCACTGGTTGTGATGAAGTCAGCAACGCGAGGCCCATACTTGTTGTTTGTGAGATGCTTTATTATGATCAACTTATGGTTAAAAATGAGGGGGTCCTTTCTAGCCCATGCTTCCTTCCAAAAGTCAATCTTCTTACCATCTCCCAACTACCAACATGAACCTTGGCGTAGGAGTAGTTGAGTGTGACATATGGATTTCCAGAAGTGAGAATAGTTTTGTGGGGTTTCCATGTCTAGAAAGGAATGGTGTTGCAAGTATTTTCTCTTGATAATGGAAAACCATTCAAGATCGATATCAAAGACCACCTTCCATGCCTACTTGGCTAGGAGGGCCTGGTTGGTGATGTTGATGCACCGGAGCCCTAGTCCCCCTTGATCTTTGGGAGATTAGACTTTGTTCGAAGCGACCAGGTGGAACTTTTTCTGATTATCATTTCTCGCCCATAGGAACTGTTTCTAAATTTTTTTGATAAGCATCTCCCACTGCAATCGAGATTCTAAAGACCGACAAGAAGAAAGTGGGAATGCTTTGTAGGACTAATTTTACCAGCATTGCTTTGCCAGCACTAGAGAGGAGAGCACCTTTCCAACTTGCCAACTTCTTGTGAATCTTCTCAGTGACATTATTCCACATAGCTTTGAGGGGTCTTCCTTTGAATATTGGGAGACCCAAGTAAGTGGTCGGTAACTTAGATATGGAGCACCCCAGGATACCTGCAATCTTGCTCTATATTTTTTGGGGGTTTTTATGAAGTAGAGCTTGCTTTTTCTATAGTTGATTTTATGTTCGATTGCTTCCTCGAAGAGATTGAGGATGTTTTTGATGGATTTGGTGTCATAAATAGAATCTTTGGTTGCCAGTAAGGTATCATCCATGAACTATTGGTGAGTAGAAGGTGTAAGTCCCAATGTTGCTTTGATGCCTGAAATCAACTTTTTGGAGCAAGCATTCTTGATGGCTCTTCCTAGGATTTCTACCAAGATTATGAAGAGGATGGGGAAAGCGGGTCACCCTGCCTAAGCCCCCTGGAGCTGAGGAAGTATCTAGCAGTGGATCCATTCACCAGAATCGAGAACCAGGATGAAGAAACACAGCTAAAAATTAGATTTACCCAAGATTCATGGAAACCAAATTTGAGGAGAATTTTGGATAAAAAATCCCGGTTGACTCTATCAAAGGCTTTTTTCATGTCCAGATTTAAGAAGGAGGCTATAGAGTTGGAAAGGTGGGTAGAGTGGATCAATTCATGGGTAGTGATGGTGCCATCAAGGATATTTCATTCTTTAACATTGCTCCCTTGACATGGGTCAATGATTGAGGGGAGGATACTAGAGACCTTATAAATAACATTGCACAGGCTAATGGGATGATAATCTAAGATGGAATGGGAGTTAACACCTTTGGGGATCAGGGCCAGGAACGTGGAGTTGATGTCTCTGGGGATGACCTTGGATGACTGCATTTTAGAAATAGCAAGGCACAGATCTAGACCAAAAATGTCCTAGTATTTTTGGAAGAATCTAGGGGGAAAGCCATCAGGCCCAGGAGCTTTGTCTGGTTTTATGGAAAATAGGACCTGGTGAATTTCCTTGTGGGTGACAGGACATAGGAGGAACATATTGGTGTCATGAGATATGGTGTTGGGTATGTTATCGAGAAGGTATTCCATGGCAGAGGGAGACTTTACCAGAGGTAGAGAAAGGAGATCTTTGAAATGGCTAACAACTTCATCCCTAATTTGATGAATGTCAGAGGTGAAGGATCCATCTTGTCTAACCAGACTCTTAATTTTGTTGGCTCCCCTATGCCTAAGAGTGGAGATATGGAAAAACTTAGAATTGGAATACCCTTCCCTGAGCCAGAGCTATCTTGACTTCTAATGCCAAAAGGTTTTCTCCTTACTCAGGATGTGATAATTAGCAAGTAATCCCCTCTCTTCGTATTTGAGACTATCATCCCCTAACCCTTTATGAAAACTATCCTCAATTTGGTCAAGTATGCTCTTGATGTTATGCTTAGAATTAAAGATATTCCTGAAGGTTTCTTTATTCCATATTTTTAGGTTCTCCGTGACAAACCTCATTTTTTGCATGAATTGGTTGTTGGCTATACCCGAGAACTTTCTTTTCCACCACATGGTAATCTAATTTTTGAGGTTAGGGTGCTGGATCCACATTGATTCAAACTTGAAGGGTGTCTTGAACTGGAATTTGGTAGCTATCTCTAGTAGGAGATGGCTATGATTAGACCCAATATTGGGGAGGGCTATCATACTATCATCCCCGAAGAGTGGGAGGGCTTCCTGGGATAAAAGGACACAATTGAGGCGCTCCTGGATGAGGTTGTTTCCATTCCTTCTATTACTCTAGGTGAAAAGGGATCCTTGGAGCTAGACATCCATGAGGGCATTGGAGTCTATGAATTATCTTAAATCATCTATGGCCTTGTGGGTTATAGTGTTACCTCCTTTCTTATCTGAGAAATGCAAGGGTGGGTTGAAATTCGTTGCCAGGACCCATGGGATATTTTCAAAATCTTACCTCATCTGGGTGAGGATGTTCCACATAGCCATTTTGCCCTAAGAAGTGTTTGGGGCATAGATTTTAGTCATAACCTAGGTGGCCTGGGAGCTGAGGTCATGGAACAGAACGTTGGAAAGTCTATCATGACAAAAAATGAGTTTACCTTCAATTCTGGTAGGGTTCCATAAGCACAGAAGCCTGCCTGAAGACCCGGAGACGGATATACACAAAGTCATAGTTTTTCTAAATATTTTGTGTGACCTTGGAAGACCACTAATCATTTAGTTTAGTTTCCTGAATGAGGAAAATTGTAGGGTTGTAATCTCTCCTCATGGCTGCAACCAGTCTCTTCTTGGCTGCCCTATTCAGTCCCCTCGCATTCCAGGAGAATACTTTCATTTAGAACTTTTGGGGCATCCTCGTAGAAGAAATGAGCAAGAATATTTGGGATTCGAACCCAAATTGGGGTAAATTTGATATTCTAGGAATTTGGGTCAAAGTTGGGCTACCAATTTTTCAAGAACAGGCTTCACCTCCCAAAAAACCATAGCCACCCAGATAGGATGCACTCAACAACATCTTGGGTATTGATATGGATCATGAAGAAGCCTCTAGTCATCATAGATAGTTTCAAATTTCCTATTGTCTTCCATTTGGATGCATCCCATCATCGTATTGCATCCATACTTGGGTGTCCTCCCACAAATTTCCCCACCAAGGAGTAGGAGTCACAAGATGCATAGCTATCCATGAGATTTTTAGGGTAGAGAACATCACAGCCATGCGTAATGAAGTTGTTTGCAGCATTCGAGGTTGCTCTTTGCTTGTTTTGTAGGAGATCTGTGAACGAGGGTTGGCCATGATTGGTTCCACCATCATTTAATTTATCTAGGGGTTTCTTAACCATGTTGGCTTCGCTTGAGTTGCAGTTAGTGGTGAGCGAATCCTCGACTTCGCCTACCACTGTGTGAGGGGTGAGAATGGAATAAGTTTTTGCCACAGTGCTCAATAGGGTCTTTTCCTTGTGTACGACTCGGCTCTCACCTATTTGTTTGTCTGCTTCTACCATGTTGCTTTTTTTCCCCAACACTCATTTGATCAATTCCAAAAATTCATCATCCGTATATCAAGCACACTAATAATTAAGTTCGTTACACCCTTCCTCTATTTTCCCCTGTGGGTGCATTCATTTTGCATGTTGAAGCATCGATTTACTCTTACTTGATCTCTATTGATGATATAGACATCTGTATGAGTTACCTCTTTATCAAAGATCTTAGATTCATTTAACATAGCCCTGGCCATACCCTGAACATTTCTATTTTTCCTTTCAATTACTCCATTTTTTTGTGGAGTTCTTACTATTGAGTATTATCTCTTGATTCCATACTATTCATAGAATTCTATAAATTCACCTGAATTAAATTCTCCTCCTCTATTTTATCTTAGACACTTGATATTTTTTCCTATTTCGTTTCCTACAAGTACCTTGAATGCCTTGAAATTTTCAAATGCTTCTAATTTTTTCTTTAAAAATGTTACTCAAGTTATTCTAGAGAAATCATCAATAAATAACATGAAATAGTTCTCACCTTGGAAACTCTTTGTCCTAGTAGGACCACATAGATTGATGTGAACTAGTTCCAAAGACTTGGATAAAGAAAAATCCTTTGATTTGAAACTTGATCTTGTTTTCCTACCATGCTGAGATTGTGCACAAATCGTGCTTGGGGGTTTTATTATCCTGGGCAAATATTTGAATGCTTATTTGTTGCTTATTTTCACTATGTTGTCAAATTTCAAGTGACCCATACCTCTATGCCATAACCAACTCTCATCCTCTTATTTGTTCTATCGGCATCTGCAAGAAGCTTTCTTGTCTTGGATTTTATGATATCACATCCATTTGGGTGAAATATGAGAGTGTGCCCTTGATCACATAATTGACTTACACTTAGTAGGTTGTGCTTCAATTCTTCAACATATAACACATTTTTTGTCCTTGACCTTCCATTATCTAAACTCAAAGTCCCTTTTCCAACAATTTTAGCAAAAGCATTTTCACCAAATTTTATTGTTCCTCCATTTATTTTCTTGTGAGAAAGAAATTTGATTTTGTCACCTATCATATGACTTGAACAACCACTATCAATATACCACTGATTCCCTTCATTTTGTACATGAAGAGCTATTTGTACCAACATGGACTTTTATTTTTCTTGTTCCTTTTTCTTTTTCCAAACTTTTGAGGGCATCTCCTTCTGAACTGTTTGACTTTCCTCTTCCTTGCTTGATTTAGGAAGTTCAAAAAATATTGTTTTACACCATCTAGGTTTGTGCCCAAAATTATTATTTTTATAACACATGACATTGTTATTCATGAAAGGTGTAAAAGAATTGTAATTTCTATTGATGATGTCAACATTATTTTTCACATAGACCATGCAATGTACAAATTTATGACCATATTTTTCACATGAAAAACAATAACCATGGAAAAAATATTTAAACCTGTTTGATTACCTTGGATGATATGGTCATCTGGTTCTTTCATTTTTGTTCCTGTGATTGACTTATATCCATGATGATTCTATGTTTTCTTCCTCCTTGATATTTTTACCCTTCAATAAATCAACATAGATCATGGACTCTTCTTTACTTACTTTATTTGATGTCTTTATTCCTTTTGAGCTTGAATCCTCTTCCTGTTTCTCTAACCTTATATTTTGTTGCAACTTATCCTTAGACTTTTCTACTTCCTTTCTTAGAGAGACAACTTCATGTTTCGATTGTTCACATTCTAATTATTTTACCTTTAATTTCTCAACCATAACTTCTTCAATTATTTTTGCCTCTTCAACCTTCACTTTTAAGTCTATGAGATCTTGTAGAAGCCCTGTCTTTGTTTTCTCATCCTCTTGAACTTGAGCCTTCAATCATGAATTCTTCTTTCTAACCCTTTTCAATTCTCCAAGAGTAGCAATAAGTTCCTCCTCTATGTTAACCATGGTTTATTCTTCATTTTTAGGATCTCTCTTGTTTATTTCAACCATAGGAGCATCTTCTATCACTTTAGTTGCCATGTGTGTTCTTGTAAGATCTTCCTTCAAGATGTTAGGCTTTCACAAAGGAACCTGCTCTTATACCAATTGAAGAACACAAGCTTATACTGAGAGGGGGGTGAATAGTATAAGATACAAATTTTACTTTTCTTTACAAACCAATATCATCCAATAATATCAATTTCAATATGAAACAATGCACAAATCACCACACACATAAGAGACAAAAATTTAACATGGTTCACCTAATATGGTCTACATCCATGGAGAAATATTTCTTCTAAATTTCTTAATAAATTTCTTGCAAACCAATTTCCTATTACAATGTTTGTGGACCTCAATCTATAGGAGACACCAATCCCCTCTACTCTACTTCATGGATCTCTATCTATAAGATACACCAATCACCTCTACTCTGTATCATAGACCTCTATCCACAAGAAACACCAATCCCCTCTACTTTGGTTTGTGGACCTCTATACATAAGAGACACCAATCCCCTTTGATCTGGTTCATGGACCTCTATCCACAAAAAGAAAAATTCCCATATGCTCTGGTCTACTCCAAAGCGTGCTCATATTTCTTCTTAACTCTGCTCATAACTCTACTTAAATATGCTCATAAAACATGCTCAAACTTGCTCACAATTCTGCTCAATCCTGCTCACAACTATGCTCAAATTTACTCACAAAAACCTTCTCAAATCTGATACAAAATCTTACATACAAATAATGCTCATCTATACCCAAAACCAAATATAACAATCCACAAATTTTTCATGCTCATCTACTCCCAATAATACACAATGCATACCTTTTGCTTTCAAATATGTTCTATAACCCTTACACATTTACTCTCAATATCAATCAAAACCAATGCACAAGTTTACTCATAAATATGACCTATAACCTTTGCACATTTACTCCTAATTTTAATCAACACTAATGCACATCAAATAAATCCTTATACTTCCAACCATATGACATCAAAAATATTTTCCTCAAACAAAACCACCCTTGAGAAAGGAATTAAATCATCATACCTCTAAATTTGCCTCAATCATGGTAGTCTTCTTTTGCATATACCTGTCTTGATAAAAATAAATTTCTTTTCTTTGCCACTTCAAAATTAGTTAAGCAAATATTTTTTTCTTGAATAGATATCAAATAATTATCTTTTAAAACCCCTTGTCAAAATGTGCATAATAAATCTTAACAAGAATAATGCCTTACATCTCCTTTTTAATCTCAAAAAATAAAGCTTTAATAATAACTAAACCCTTAAATTCCCTTTCTCTAACATGCAAATAATACAAATAAATTTAACCACAATACACCTTTTTTCTCCAATTTCTAATATTCAAGAATACAAGTAAATTTGACCACAATACACCTTATTTCTCCTTTTTTTAATATTAAAAAATACAAACAAAGTTATCCATAGTACACTCTATTTCTCCTTTTTCAATATGAAAAAATTACAAATGACTTTGTCCACCATACACCTTATAACTCCCACTAAAATTAAATTAATAATAAAATATTTGTTCTTACCTCACACAACAAGCCCCCATGAACGCGAAGAGAATAAAATTCACAACCTCTACCAATGCAGCACCCTAGCAAAAGCTAGGCAGCTAGCTAGGCTACCCCAATGGGTAGAAACAAGTGCTCAACATGAATAAATTCAACACTATCTCCATATTTTCTCTACCACAAAATAAAAACTACACCGCTTGGATTCGACCTCGAGAATTCCTACCACGCAGTGCCTTAGCGCTGGCTCAATGACCATCTGGGCTAGCTACCCAGATAGGACCAATCATTTTAGTAATAAATATTTATTCCTTTTTGCTCAGTACTTCAAAACTTGCGGTATTTACCTCTTATTATATTTAATTAAAATTTCGCACGAAAGCCATCATATAACACATCGAAAACCTCATTAAAAATAAAATATCTTTACCCCATATATATGGTTTACCTTCAATATTCAAGGATGTCGATGCATATATAATTTTTCAAATTTATATTACCTCCATGAACTTTGGAGCCTCCTATTTTCAAAACTTTATATTATAATATTTTAAATATTATAATATTAACTCTTAAATTTTGTCCCATGCAACTTTAAACCTGTTTTCTTCTCTTGGAATATTTAATTCTTTTTGTCCTATGCAACTTTAAACCTTTTTCCTTCTCTTGGAATATTTAATTATTTTTGTCCCATGCAACTTTAAACCTTTGTGTCCCAAGATTTTTCCTTCTTTATAATATTTAAATTTGATATTTAAATATTATAATCCTTCTCTTAAAAATATTTTCCTTGCTTGGAGATATACCTTACATTGAATAATTGTCCAACCTAGAATAATTATCTATGGTTTTCTATTTACTAAATTCATCCTTGACATAATCCATCCTTATAAACACATCACCCTTGAAGAATATTTTTGCCTTGAATACCATGTTCCTTTGACATCAATGACAATTCAATATTTCCAACACCACCATAGAGGAAATACTCTCTAGCAATATCAAAGAAGAGAAAATCTATATAGTTGAATAAGAGTCTTCAAAATTGGATAACTTTTTGGATGTGATGCATTCATAAATTCTTGATGACCATCTAAAGTAATCGACATCTAAAACATGGGGTCAATTTTTGACAAGACATTTGATCCAAATGGGATGGGGTGACCTATCACTATAGGTATGATGTATATATTGTAAATATAAAGAGAGATAGAGAGAGGAAGTCATTTCTCCTTGTAAATTTGAAGATCCCTCCAAAGCACAAGGTGAGTCATTTGTCATATGAAGTAAACCTGAAGATGGATCCAATGGGAATTTTTAGCAGCATTATGCATGTGCACTTTGATAAAAGGTGCAATCAAGAAATGTTTAAGCCATGACAGTAGAATTAGGAGAAATTCAGGCACTTTTAGCATAATTATGTTAAGGAAGAACCTTTAAAATCTAGGTTCAAAGAGCCAAAATGCAGAATGTGGTTAAGTTCTCAATCCACCTGAACTTCTATACCTAGCCAAAATCTAGAATAGTACCAATGGTCTATCTCCCAACCTTGGGTAATTTTCCTCATACCCACCTGTTCTCACATTTAGGTAAAAGAGCAAGTTAAAATTTTCAAGAAAATGGCTAAGTGTTGAGCTTGGTGGAAAAATAGGACATGCAAAGAACAAGAGCACCTTATTTAGACCTAAACTAGTTAGTCATTGGAGTAGGGTTTTTTCAAGAAGGAAAAGGAGAAAGTGTTGAGTTAGGCCAAAAAGTGAGAAGTTGATGGACTCTAGATGGGTACCAAAGACTTACCATGAAGATTTTAAAAAATAGGCTTAGTGTTAAGCTTGGTAAAAAAATGGGCAATTGATGGTCCCAAAAACTCACCATGATGATATGCAAAAATAAGCTAAGTGTTGAGCTTGGTGGAAAAGCGGGCAGCTAAAAAAATTTGAATGGGTCCCAAAAACCTACCATGAAGATATGCAAAAATAGGCTAAGTGTTGAGATTGGTGGAAAAATAGGTAGCTGATAGACTCTAGACGGATCCCAAAAACCTGCCATGGAGATATGTAAAAATAGGATAAGTGTTGAGCTTGGTAAAAAATAGACAGTTGTCGGGCTTTGGAAGGGTCCCAAAAACCCACCATCGTTGGAAATTTCATTCTTTGGAAATTTAAAACAAGTAGAGAGCAAAAACTAAAGAAAACATTGATGCTAAAAGAAAAAATTGGAATACAAATACCTAGAATCCTACTAAAGAGAAATTTATTGCATGAAATTGAGTTCACTGCCTACACACTAGTTCATCACCTATGACACGTTTATCACCTATTGACCTATGAATTTAAAACAAAAACCTAAAAAATGGAAGATAAAATATGAATTAGCTTTTAGGGGTTCTTCTTTATGCTTGGGAAGATGTTAAGCTTCTTTGTTTGTATTCAAGCCCCTTATCCCTTTTCACAATATCAATTTTGACCTTTTGAAAGGAGATTTTCTATACAAAACTAAAATGTAATTACTAAAAAATCAAACTAAACTAGTTGAGAGGGTGCTAGGATATCTCTAGGCTTGACTAATAATTGTTTTGATGATGGAACTAATAAAATAACTAATTGAGAGAGTTTTACACCTTGTAGGGAAAGTTAGTAGCTTACAAGATAGGTTCATAGATTTTAACCTTTGAAATTAATTTTAAAATAGTAGCAAAGTATTTTTAAGCTATGATAATGATATATGGGTTGGAATAAGACCAAAAAAAATTATAGTGAAAGCAACTTTGACAACTCTAATGCAACTATAATTTGAGAGGTACAACTATTTAGATAGGGCAATTATAATCTTGTAAAAGGGGTAATATAAATGAATTGAAATAAAAGCATAATCACGAGAGAGCATATATATATATGTGTGTGTGTGTGTGTGTGTGTGTGTGTGTGTGTGTGTGTGTTACACAAGTGGGTTCTCAAAGAAGTCTCAATATTATTTTTCAACATTATCAAGGCTTCACCACATTTGAATTTAATTTTAATACAGATGACACTCAAGTTGATAGGAGTGTCCAACATCCTATATTTTTGGGTTTCACCTTACTAAACCTCACCATTTATAAGGATTCCAAAGTGGTTACCAAACTTTCTTATTACCTCACTAGTATAGGACCATTTGACCACATTGTTGGGATTATCATTTAAGGTCATAACACTTAAAGGGGAACACCTATTCTCTAACCCTTACATAAGTCTTTCTATGTGGTTTATTAAGGCATAAACCCTTGGTTCTTAGTTACCACACCTCTATGGGCTAACTAAGGTCATTACCACTCACCTAAAAATGAACATGGTTACCTAAACCTCATCATTCTAGGTACCACCAATGTTGTTTTATGAATGATTCCATTAATTACATAGTTAGGGAACACTCGATCTTCATTATTCAATGTGTGTCAAATGATGAATATGGTAGGGTACCTAGGAATATATCACTTGGGAGACTTTGTGGTTTTATTCCTTCCTTAAGGATTATTATTTGTGTTTCCCTACCTTAAGAGTATTATCTATCTCTCTCTTATTTGTGGACTTGGAATGGTTTATGTAATAATAATAAATTTATGCAACAAGTGGTATCAGAGCAACAATTTTGGTAAAGTGGGGATTTTTGTGTGAAATTACAGAATTAGGGTAAATTGTTTTTTGGAAAAACATCTCATCTTTCAGAATCCATATCTCTATGAAAGTTTATCCAATTCAGGCGATTCTTGGATCAGTTTGTGCAAAATTTGAAGATATTTAAAATGAGTGGTCATATGAAGGAATCTGATTAGTAATCAGGGATATACAACCTTTTGAAGTTAGTAATTTGAAATAAGGATAGTAACAAATTTTGTATATTTTTTTCTGGAAAAATATCTCATCTTTTAGAAGCCATATCTTTGTGAAAGTTTATTTGATTTAGGTGATTCTTTTATTAGTTTATCCATAATTTGAAGATATTTCAAATGAGTGCTCATATGAAGAAATATAAGTAGTATTGAGGGAGATACGACCTTCTAAATTCATCCGTATGGAACAAGAGTAATGACGAATTTTCAAGTTGCAAATTTTTTGAAAGATGAAATTTGTTTAGTTCGAGTAAGAAAATCAGTTCCACTTTTATTTTGGAAGAAGAATTACTGATCTAGTCATCTATGTGGATTTTTAGCTTCAAATCAATGGGAAGATATTTATTTTCATAAAACCCTAGTTTGCATTAGGGCATGATATATATTTTCAAAAAACCCTAGTTTGCATTAGGGTATCAACTATGGAACTACAAAAAATTTATGGAGCATATGATATTGATGCTAGGGATTGGTGGAAAAATTTAAATCCTTGTATCATCGACATCCTCTTTGGAAAAGTATGCTTCCTCATTTTCTTGGAGAAGTTGCTCTCTTGTGGTTTTATAGTCTTAGTGGCACCCATAATGAGTTGTCTTGGGAAGAAGTGGAGCATGCATTCTTAAGTAATTGGAACCCCTATAAAAATATAGCTACTTTGATGGAAGATGAAGAGGAACTAAAAATATATTTTATGGAAGTGCTTGAGGAAAGGGATAAAAATATAGATAGCTTGATGGATGTCATCATAGACCTTAAAAAGAAACTACAAGGATTTCAAAATGAGCGGAATGAAATGAAAGGAGAATGGGAAGTTTTCAAGAAAAAAAATGAAGACTATGAAAAAGAAATAAAATTACTCAAGAAGGATAAAGACAAAAATGTTAAGGAATATAATGAGAAGAATGAATTCACATCATTGGATTTTTTTTAAATTCAATTAAAAGTTCCATTTTGCAGGTTCATGGAAGCATTCAAAAGGAATAGGTTATTAATTTCATTGATCCTAGTAGAAAATATAATTTTATTAATATTTCTTTGGCTAAGAAGTTGCAAGTTCAAGCAACAAAAATTAAGGATATACAGCTAGAGGGTGAGCATGTTCATATTTTTAAATATTTGAAGATCACCATGGATAAATATGTTTTAAATTCATATTTATATGCTATTGATATGGATGATGAGGATATTGTTCATGGTTATCATTGGTTAGATTCTTTGGGTACTATTAAAATTAATGTGCAAAAGAAGTTTATGAAGTTATGGTACATGAAAAAGAAGATAACATTGTAGGATATTTCTCAGCTTAAGGAGTAGGGATGCAAGGAAAATCAAGAAGTGGTTGTAGAGAAACAAATTGAAGAACCTGAAATAGAATCCAAGAAGGCAATAGCAACAACAAAATCCATGGAATAAGTAGTAGCAACGGAGTCTATGTAAATAACAGTAAAAAATTCCATGGAAGCTTTGATAGAAGAGCACAAGGACACACCAAACAAAGATAACATGGAGCCAACTATTGAGAAGTCAAAGAAGGTAGAACATCAAGTTAATGTTGCACCATATCGCCATCCACACCACCATGAGCATCAAAAATCTGGGAGGTATGGTTAAAGGCAACAATATTATGGTTCTACATGGAATCAGAATCACTATGCTTTATATGCAAAAAACTGCCAACTATGGCAATTTTTTTGCATATAAAGCATAGTGATCTTGATTTTTAGAGTGGATCATCAGCATCAAATAAAAAGTGGACCCATCATTCAAGTTATGAAAATACAATAGCAAAAATGGGGAACCAACGAAGCAGATTTGGATACTCAAGTAAAATAATGGCATACCAGCATCAACGTGTTCACTTGGATGGATGGATGATCGAGATTGGTACCAATTTCTAAATTTTCCTAGAAAATCATATTATCATGTTTCTTCATATATTTTGAGGATGAAACATTTGTAAGGAGTGTGGCATGGTAGGGTACCTAGGAATAGATAATTAGGGATATATTATTATATTGTATAAGGGTTGGCATGGGCCACCCATAACCCAAGGTTGATTGCATTATAATATTATATTATATTATATTATATTATATTATATTATATTATATTATATTATAATATTATATTAGTAGTCGACTCCCCAAAGTAGAATAAGAATATGGATATATAAAGAAGAGATATTTGTCATTGTAATCATCATTGGAGAATAATCTTATGTAATCATCTATGCCCACGAAGTGGCCTCTCACCTTGGGAGATCTTGTGGAGTTATTCCTTCCTTAAGGATTATTATTGGTGTTTCCCTACCTTAAGGGTATTATCTATCTCTCTCATTTGTGGATTGTTATTGTGGATATTGTATTGTGGATGAACGATTTGATATTTTTACATATTGGTGAATGGTTTATGTAACAATAAGTAAGTTATGCAATAGAATATATGGCTATTGCATCACCACAACTCCTAGATTCATGAGTACCCAACTATTGCATCATTGCAACTCCTTATAGGATCCACACCTACATGTTTATTGCATATCTACAACTCCTAGGATTGGGTTGTCTCATGACTCTAGGTTCCTAACAGGTTTCTAGATCCATATCCAAGAAATATAATATATGGCTATTGCATCACCACAACTTCTAGATTCATGAGTACCCAACTATTTCATCATTGCAACTCCTTATAGGATCCACACCTGCATGTTTATTGCATATCTTCAACTCCTAGGTTTGGGTTGTCTCATAACTCTAGGTTCCTAACAGGTTTCTAGATCCATATCCAAGAAACTTCATGCAAAGGGGTTACATACCCCCAAAATGAGATGCTCTTTAGGTTGGGACCTAAATGATTGAATTATTTAATCATGTCTATTTGTAGGGCAAGGGCTCATTGAGTTAGTTTAGAATGTTCTGTAAAATCCTCTCGCAACTTATCAATTTTTATCTGTAGGACAGTGTTTCGTGCTCGAAGGTGGATAATATTTCGACAGTCGACTCAGGTGTAGGTAAATCAAAATCATGCCCTAGTGTATCCCTTTTATCATGAGTTTCAATAGTCTTTTACCGATGCCTAATTTTTGATTGGGTTGGTTTAATGGTTTTAGTAGGTTTTGCAGTTTGAAACCAAGAATAACAACTTGGCCATGAAGTTGTTATAGGCTTAATTATGAACTCCATACATTAAAAAAATCCTCTATTATTTTTAATATTTGATAATATATAATTTTAATAAATTACCCACTCTACAAATAAAATTAACATTTGGCTAGATATTTATCTATTGATTTTATTGTAGAGATAGTCATGTAACCACTCAATTCAAATCAATTTGAATAAAGAATCTAATACTGGAGATGGATGAAAACAGAAGGCTTAGTGAGTTAATACGACTAATTAGAAATTGAGGAAAACTTGTTCATCATCACATGGATATATACCCATAAAGGAGATATAATTGTATGGATGAATAAAGGCACCTAAAATATGAGTCGATGAGGGTAATGACAATAAATGAAGCGACGAGGTCACCTTCATCCATGAAAATAATTTAACGTGCTATAGCAGAAATTATATTTTTAGTTATACCACAATGCTAGATTCTTGGATTTTAAATAGACCATTTAAACTGATTAAAACATAAGTTCCAACATAGAACTAGCATTAAAGAACATCTCTCTAAAATGTATCATGATTGAACTAATCATAATGCTAACATCTATACAATAAGCTAGCATGAAACATCAATTTAATCAAAGCTAATTAATCAAGCTTAAAATAGAACATAATACTAGCTTATAATAATTTTCTCTCTTTTCTTTCACAATGAAAACATCTTAAAAATATATCCCCCTTAACCCATTATTCCATTTGCTAAAAAAATAATATTCCATACATTTACAAAAATAATTCCGAGCCTTATTATTGCAGGAATAAAAGTAACTAAGTGCTACATTTCAAAATTTAAATTTACATAACAACTTTATACATTAGAGCAAGTCCACCCATGTGACTTCTTCACCATATTATTTTCACGATCTTCTTCATAAAAGGAATCTCCCTAGACTTTAGGAAAAATTGGGGATTATGACAACTCTTAATGCAATGCAACTTAACATGCTCTATTTATAAATGCAAGCAACTATGCAAAATACATTTTAAGCAAACAAGGAGAGAATCCCATACTTCTCTCTATAATGGTTTCCCTACCTACTCAAGTCTCAAGAAATCATTATAATTATTTAGCATTCCCAAAGCTTTTTTTTACTAAAATCCATACCCAAATCTTCAATCAAGCCATTCAAGCTAAAGAGTCCTATAGCATACTAGAACTTTTATTTCTTTTCAAAGGTCATATAAATAAACCATTCTCTTTTAATTTAAATAAACCATTTTATTTAAAAAAGGAACATAGCAATAATGTACTCTCTTCATTTAAAGGATTAATAAAATAAATCAATCTCTTCCAATCAAAGGACCATAACAATAAGTCATTATCTCTTTAATAGAACACTTCTCTTTAAATCAAAAGATATCTACACTAAACCTTTATATTTCAAATAAAATAGCATAATAATAATAATTCATTCTCTGAAATGAAAATATCACAAAAGTAAATCATTCTCCACTTAACCATAAGATCGTAACAATAAATCATTTATTTTTTAATCAAGAGGAACCATATAAAATAATACCATTTTATTTTAACTAGAAGAATATAATAATAATCAATCTCTTTTAATGTAAATATCACAATTAAGAAATATAATTTAATAACACAATCAACTATCATATATGAAGCTCTCTAAAGTAAAATTAAACCAACTTGAGCTCCTCTAGCTCAAACACAACCAACGACTAGCTCGGAGATACCCATGCTCTACAATGAACAATGAAGGCAATAGGATGGAACACAACCATGTGGCCCGCCCCCCCCCCATTTTAGCTCCCCTTTTTACTGGAGTAAGATGGGGTGCAAAGTATGGGATATTATAAAATTCTTGAAAAAAATGATGTTAAAAAAAAAAAAAAATAAGAAAAAAAAAAAAATAATTGAAAAAAAGAAGCCATCAAAAAAAAGTAAACAAAAAAAAAAAAACACCCCCAAAAAAAAAAAAAAAAAAAAAAAAAACAAAAAAAAAAGCAAACCCAAAAAAACAAACCACCCCAAACCACCCAACCCCCCAAAACCCCCCCCCTCCCCAGAAAAAAAAACACAAAAAAACCAAAAAAATTAAACTAGAAAAAAAACAAAAAAAAAAAAAAAACATATTAACAAAAACAAAAAAAAAAAACCAAACATCAAAAAACATATACCTCACAAACAAAAAAACAAGAACAAAAGACATGTTGTGGCTCCCAACAAAACGAACAAAAAAAAACAAAAAATAAAAAACCAACCACCCAAACCCACAACAAACAAACCCACCACAACCCCCAACAACACACACAAAGAAAAAAAACAAAAAAAAAAAGAACCACCAAACAAAAAACTATCGAATGAGATAAGGACCCTGAACATAGAGACACCCTACCATATCCCCCCCCACACACATTTAACCATTTTATTCCCCAGAAAAAAACCCCAAAACACCAACACAAAGGAAACAAACCAAACGCCAACAAAAGAAAACTCAACTATAGACCATGGCTTCCATACCCACCCACTATCTAAAACATAGGCACTTTGGCTGACCAACACCTCACCTTGGAAAAATACATTAGAGGTACACAAATCTAAGCAAAGCATGGTTGAAAACCTCCAAAATGGACTATGATTTGGGCGTCAACACACAACGCTCTAAAAAACCCCAAAGCAACTCTAAAACTAGAGCTTTATTATTGTAAGGAAAGGATTTACCTACACTATCCTCTATAGGATAAATGTAAGACTTAAAATAGTATGGATGACGAAAGACCAAAACTATCCATACAACAATACACCCTCCTAAATATTAATGCCTCTAATAACATCACTAAGGAAGTTGGGCTAGCTTTTTAGAATAAAAGAAAATGCAGAAAACAAGTAATCAACTATAAAAAATAAGAGTTAAGATCCAAAGCACTTAATTATAAAAGGAAACCCTTAGCAAGAAACACACACATTCTATATGAATGCAAAGTAACAAGGTGAATACCTTTTTTAGGTGCGTCTCATCCTCTCAACAGGTGCTCCTTGCTCTTAGCTTCAATGCTTCCCTTGTTCATCCACACTCTAATCCCTACCAGGCAATATTTCACCCATATATTACTAGAGAGTCTTCACAAAATATCGAAGAACCATTGGTTTCTTTCATGCAAAGGTAACATTCTCTTGCGATGTTACAAAAGATCATCTCACGTTGCCACCTTCTAACATTACTAATGCAATATTGCTCTAATTTAAATCTTATTTAATTAATATAATTATTTAATTAAATAAGAGAAAGCTTTATTTAAGCAAAATTAAAAAATTATTTTTGAAATAATCACTATCGTTTCTTGTATTTGTGTTATAAACCAATTATAAAGCAATTGGAATATTTATTAATATCAATGGTTAATATTGATTATTAACATTGTTATTAATATTCCAAGTATTAATATTATTTATCTATTAATACTTTATAGAATTTACCAACCAAAACTAAGCTTCCAAAACACAAGTAAATCAAAGATTTTTGCAAATCAATAATGCATCCATTGTTTTTCCTTGAATATGTGGCTTTTTAAGATAGGCAAAATTTTATCCCCTACCTACTAAGTATAACTCCTTTGCTAATAGAAAACTTACATTCCAATGGTGCTTTTCAAACAACAAGCATATATGCAATGCATCTAAATGTAGGGTATTCTTTTACCCTTGAGTCGTCGATGAACAAGTTATCCATCATTTCATTTTTTCTCTCAACTATGGTGGTTTTCTCATACCAATCCATCGATGAGAATATCTGGTCCTTGTTGACTCCCAAAAATATAGCCACCTTTTGGAATCCAAACTTACACTTTTTCATGGGGCACACAAGGTGGTGTGCCCTGAGTTAGCCTGTGCACTCCACTCCAATTGTATATATATATATATACATCATCAATCCTATAAAATATTTTTTAAATGTCTATATCTACTCAAAGAGATAAGAAAATTGTTACTACATATATGACACATTCTCCTAGATGGCATTTCTATCTGAGTAGAGGTCCTATTGGAACTTGCATTGCTCTATATTTATCTTCCTCAAATTATTGGTCCTAAAACCAAGTATATGAATAGGCCGAAATTTAATTTGAGTGGATTGGTCATCTGCAATTTGGAAATATCTAAAAGATGATTAATATTAGGAATGCATTTCCTAAATAGCGATATATGGAAGACATTATGGATTTTGGATAAGTTTAGCAACAGAGCAAGTTTATACGCAACAAGACTTATCTTACCCACAATCTTAAATGGACCCACATATCTTGGGTCAAGTTTAGAAGATTTTATAGAACTTTTAGTTGGCTTCACCCTTAAGAACACTCTGTCTCCCACAACATATTCTCTCAGTGTTATTTTGAGGTCCACATAGCTCTTTTGGTGGTCTGCAACCTCTTTTAGCTTTTGATGAATTCTTTTAAATTGATCTTACATTTCTTTTAAAATTTTCATTTCGATCACTACCTGATCTCCTAAATTATACCAATATAAGAGAGTTCTAAACCTTCTTTCGTATAAGAATTCAAAATGTGTCATACCTAATGATGCATGCTAAATATTATTGTATACAAACTCCACTAGGTATAAATTGTCTTTCCACTTTGTATGTTGATCCATACAATACATTCTTAACATATCTTCTAACACCTGATTCACCTTCTTAGTATACCCATCTGTCTCAGGGTGATAGGCGGTACTAATATTCAATTTTATTTCCAATGCTTCATGCAAAACCTACCAAAATTTAGAGGTAAAATGAGAATCTATATCAGAGTATGATTTCTAGGAATCCATGTAGCCTCACCACTTCCCTAGAGAACTTGCTCACTATAGCAGGTGCATCATCTTGCACATTACCAAGTATAAAGTGTGCAACCTGTTAGCTTTTGATGCTATGAGCCAAGGGAGAATTCAATTATAGAATATAGAATATGCATAAATATAAGATGCTAAAATATACTATAAATGGTAAGTGATAAAAATAGGACAATGCTATATGAAGGAAATGAGCACTCTAGAACAGATGATAAGAACTACATTGTATCCATCATCATTTTATATGGTGACCTTGCAGATTATATTTGCTACTACCTACAACAATATGTAAACACTCACTATGAGTCCCTTTATATAGAAATATGGATTGCTTGGCCAACACTCTTCCTAACATGCACATAAACACTTGTACATTTATTATATTACTTGAAGTAACTTGCTAACTACCCCCTAAATTAATATCCTACTCTAGTTATGTATCAAAAGTGGTACATTTACATTACCCAAATTATGTAATATACTCTAACACCCCCTGTATTACATTATTTGGGTATTGAAGATTTTAGTCTTCAATATGGATCTTCTTCTCTTGAATAGTCTTTGGCTTTATCATCCTCTTCTATTCAACCTACTTCATTTGAATTTTGATGAGCTTATTTATCTAGATTTGTTTGTAGATGACTGAGTAGAGCATATTATTGTGGTCCTCTCATCCTTTTAATTTTGAATCTCTTATTTCTTTATTTACTTTTATGATAACTAGGTTCTCGATTTTCTTCAACATGCTCCTCATCAATTGTATTGGTATTATTTTGAAGTATAACAATATCATGTGAGTTCTCAATAGTTTCTATAATGTATGTATTTTTATGGAGAGAACATGTGGCCTTTGTCTAATATTAATTCATAATGAGACATGTATTAACTCCATTTATGTTTTTGAAATCAACCATTCTATTGCTTTCTACTAACTTACTGAAATAATATTGAATGTTAGTCTTGGTACATACATCACTTTTTATAGTAGAAAGTTTGGAAATGATTTGCTAGGTGTTACACACCCATATCCATGGATAGGGTAAGTCTTGCTATCTGCTATTCTCAATTTGTACCCATTAATAACTTCAAGGCATTCAAACCATAGTAGATTTCCTATCATATGATGACTGGCACCTGAGTCAATATACCAGATGTTCTCTTATTCTTTAGGTTTGTTTACACTAGAACTCATTTTGCATTTGAGACATGATGTATTATGTGTATTTTGTTCTTGCATTCTTTGATGATAGTGTGTTATTCTTTCCATGGTAATATGGTGTATTTTAGGACCTTTGTAGTAGTTTTTCTTATGACTCCCTAGAAGAAGAAGTGAAGTATTCTTATATTTTCTTAACTATATCTCTCTTAAGTAGATTGGGTAGATGATCCTGATTTGATAAACCTATCTAAAGCTCGATTTTGTAGAATTCCTTATTTCTCCATAGTTAAGAGATGTGAACTAATTTGATAAACCTTTCTTAGAATTAGGTTTTGTAGGCTTCCTTATATCTTCCTATTAATTAGAATATGCTTAGTTCAATTTCTAAGTTGATTTTGTAATGTTTTGAGAATAATCAACTTATCAATTTTGCCTTCTCTTTCCCAATGAAGTATGCTTTAATGGTTGGATTTCTTTGTGTCTCCTTAATATGAGTATGAGATAATTTTTACTAATTAATTCCAACTCTATATGTAGGCAATTGGTTTGCTATTCTTTCCAATAGATTAATTTTCTAAAATCCAATTATATGTATATAGTTTGAAGTAGTATGCCTTATACCTCCCTACTTTTTGGAGTATTAGAAAAATGAAATTATTTCTAATTTAATAGTATTTTAACCAATAGTTGACAAACTTATATCTCCTACTTGGTTAATTTTAAATATTCAATATCTTGTAATAAGCTTGCTTGATAATTAATAATGTTTGTTAGATGTATTCTAATGTAATATACTACCTTATAACACAACAATAGTTTATATCACCTTATAACTCTGATTTTAATTAAAGCAAGCAAAATTAATTTACCTTTGTAGTGTTTGATGCTCCACATCCTTTGTGAGACTCTATGTTCTCTGTGAGCTCTACGTACTTTGTGAAGCTTGATGATTCGATATCCTTTATGTGACTAGATACTCTATGTATCTCCATGTATTCTGATAATGGCTTGATGTGTATTTTGATATTGTATGATTGATGCTTTGACCTCTATGTTTAATCATATGACCTGCATTTTCCTCCTCCTATATTTGTGCTATCACTATTTTATCCTGGTCTTCTCCTCAATGGGTGCTTATCACTATAGGTATTGAATATTGGTTTATGAGAGTCCTCACTACCTTCTTTGAATCTAATTTTAATGTGATATTACTCACTCGAACATTGCAACTTTACCTTCAATTTTCCTTCACTTCTACACCTCCAAGTTGAATGTTTATGTAGCTACATGGCACGTGCATCTTGAGTAACATTTGAGGTATTTATTATTCCTTCCTTGAGAGCTTTCCATGTGGCTTCTATGCTCCAACGTGCATGGAAACATTTTTGTAACACTTATGGCTGAATCTAATGCCTTCTCCAAGTGGATTATGGGCTCCAATTTCGAATGATAATCTTGTAATGTATCTACCTATCATAGATACTATTTAAATTCCTTCGCTCTAACGTCTCAGTATTATTTTATGAATTAAGCACTTCTTGTCAGAGATGAAAAATGGTAAATACATGTCTCCTTCCCTCCAACATATATCCAGTTGTTTCTTGTTTCTCAACACTTCTTTGAGGCAAGTATGAGTTGGATCTTCAATGGAGGTCTTGGGTGCTTGGTGCTAGTTCTATGGTTGTCTAATTTGAGCAATTTGGTCTGATTTGGGTGCTTGGTATTGGTTCTATGATAGTCCTCACTTGTGGAGGATGTGTCTCTAAGACACTTATGTTTTTTCCTATTTCATATGTAGGACAAGATATTATGATGCAAAATATTGTAAATAGAGTTATAATATAATACCTTCATTTGCACCTTCTCTTGCAAGCTTCTTTTGCCGATTCTATTGGCGGCTTCTTTGTATTATATTTTGAATATAAGGGTTGATTGAAGTTGTCTTATCTATTGGATAAATTTATCCTCTTTTTGGTTAATTTAATTGATGAACCCAAGCTAATAATCACATAGATAATATGCCCTTTTATGGAGTAATTATTGCACTAACTTTTCCTATAATGAGCTCTTTAGTGCACCTTGAATTTGAGACTCACCAAGTCTTGATTTTGGTTTCTACCACTGATTAATGGCTTCTTCTTCTTCTCCACTCCTTGGAGGAATTTTGATCTGCTTGGTGGTTTCTATAATCCATAATACCTTGTAGGTATTAAGTTCTAAATAGTATCTTTAGACACTTCAATTATTTGTAGATTTTTGTGCCCATGATTTTAGCAATCAATACACAAAATAATTCTTTGAGATTAACTAGTTTAATGAACAACTAGTATAATGCAATGAACCAATATGTATCGCCCAAATTTTTTGCACCCTTACCTTCAGGCTAAAGGATCCGTACCCGAAAGGGGGGTGAGAAAAGGATGGAACAATACCTCGGACGGAGAGGCCCTTTGAAGGTCGCGCCTCTCGAGGGAGGGGTATAAAGGTGAATTTTCGACGGATGGTGGGGTTCACCAGGAAACTTTGAGTGGCAGTTTCCATGCCTAGGTTGAGAATGGGTTTGATTTGTTCGTTTTATGTTCAATCATTCAGATTCCTAGGTTGGCCAAAATGAAGCTAAGCTATTCTATATGAAGATTCTGATTTATATGAAGACAACAGACATAAATGAATCCTAATGTGATTGAATACAGAGAATATATAAAATGGAGAAGAGTACACCTGATTTCTGATGTCTGATGAAGATTCTGAAGCTTGTAGGAGTCCAGATCATCCCGGATATGACAGGATCATCTGTAATTGTACAGAATCATCCCAAATCATAGGAGATCATCCGAGATCACCCAAGATCGTCAGCGACCTGACGAATTCGTCAGGAGAATTCGTCAGAAACCTGCAATCAAGAAAACAGACACCAAAAACCAAAAATACAATTGCAAGAATGATGCAAAATGATAGAAATAAGAGTATAGATGTTTGAATGATAAATCCAGATATCAAATTAAATGAGATGCACTATTTTGGAAACTTATTTTGAATTTTATCATGCAATTATGCTAAATGAGGTGAACTCCAAGATGCAAAACAGAAGTAAATTAATCTAATGCACCAATAAATAAGGAAAATGAGATAGAGAATGCAAACTCGGGGCTCTGATTGCCCCCAAGCTGAATTGCAGACCAGATCATCTATAATCGTACAAGATCATCGTCGATCTTGACAGGATCATCTAAAATTGTAGTTGAATCACCTGCGACGATCCGAGCTACCTCTGGCTGAAACACAGTGAAATCCTGCAACAAAACTTGAAAACACAAGTGCAAATGATGGGAGATCACAGCAAAAACTAAAATTGCAAGGAAATAATCAGCCAGGCAGCTAGGTAGGGAGTCAGGGGGATAAACTAGGAAAATCCTAGTTTATATAGGATTAGGGGGAGGTTAGGAGGTTGGGGATCATCCCAATCTAGGAGATCCTCAACGTGGGAATCTCCAACTGCATAGACACGCTTCTGCCCAAGTTGGAGAGGTCGTTGGAACATAAGCTAATTGCAAAAATTTGATTTTGGGACGAAATCATCTGGACGTTCTGTTCCAGATGAATTCATCCGATTTGGGATGATATCATCAGATCGACGATGATATCGTCCAATGGTCACAACAACCTCTAAAAATGGCATAAAAAATGAGGTAAGCGGTTAACGGGCGATTTCAGGGTTAAAATTCAAATTTCTACTTTTTACTGATGGTTTAACTATGCCAATTTTAGGGTGCTACATTTTGCCCCCTCTTTAGCGAATTTTCCAAAAAAAATGCGTTAAAGATGAGTTCTTCACGCTTTACGAGAAAGCAAAAATTTATTCCATTTTTTAGATGATGATTCTAGGTCGAATCGTACGACTGTTTGCTATGGTGCCCCCTCCGAGTTTTTACCCAAATCGAACGTTTGAGGTAAAAGCATGGAAAAGCAAAAATTAAAAAATGTCATTTTGAATAAAAATAAGAAAAATAGGGTAAAACCCTAATTCATTTTTATTGTTCACTTTCACTGTTTTAGAGCTCTACAGACGAAATGGTGGAAACGGCACACAGATCGACAGAGATCCGACACGGGTTGCGGGTAAGGATCTAAACCTAGTTTACTATGTTTTTAACTTGATTTACTTGATTTTTACTTGAATTTTAAGTGTTTTTGGGGCCACCGTTTTAGGCCGACAAATCGTCTCTAAGATGGAGTGAAACCTACCACAGGAAAAAAACAATAAAACCCAGGAGGGGAGAAAAATATGATCTGTAGACACCCTCCTAGAAGGAACCATGCATAGTGCAAGATGGAGAGGGGCCATCGATGCAGCGAGGGGTCACAGAGGGAGGGATCAGCGATGACCTCCTCAGGAGAGACGTCGAAGAGTACCACAGGCTTCAGAGAGACAACAGTAGAAAGAGGAGGGAGGAGAGGAGAGAGGAGAGGAGAGAAAGACTCCCTCCTTAGAAGAGGGATAGGCCACCATCGCCCGATAGGGGCAAGGGTGTCGAGGTGGGGGAGAGCAACGAGATGGCAGCTCTTCGGGCGGAGAATGCCCACCTACGAGCTCAGGTGTAGACTCTGCAGGATGAGGCTACACGGCTCAGGGCTCGGAGCGGAGGGGCGAGCATTCTGGAGCTGGCATGGTCGGTTGCTCAGACCACGTTCTATCAAGGAGTGTACTACCAGCTGGTTCTAGAGGGCCAGAGGATACAGTTGCCAGTCGATATTACAGAGCCGATCAGGATGGGGTCATCGAGGACATCATCATGATCGACATCGAGGACCCACGATACAGTACGAGCTTCGATGGGACCACCTCCTCCACCTCAGGGTGGGAGAGGAGATGAGGCTGAGAGCTCGAGGTCTTCTCGAGACTAGATGCACATTGTACATAGACTATTTTTGAGATGATTGAGTATGCCAGGGTATAGATTGTGGCATACCAATCCGTTTTGATATGATGTATATACTTCTTGATATATATATGATGTTCTTTTTGTGATATGACTTGTGCATATGTTTTATGATGCTTTAATATTTTAATTGTTGATTGACTATTCATGTAATTATGTCGTTGAAAATATTATAATTTTATGTCATGCTATAAAATTAAATGAAATAATCTGATGTAAACAAACTGGTTGTTGTGGTGTGTTTTGATGAAAATAAAGTGACTTCTAACAATAATTTCAAAGGACATTGTCACTGTTACATGACCATTTCATGGAGTCGCCGCTCGCTAGGTCATCAAGCTAATCCCGGTATGAGAGAAATATTGCTAAAAGTAAAAGGGTGCTTAAGAGACTTTCTTAAGACTTTGTGTTGTGATGATGAAAAATGATGATAGTGATGATTTGTTTTCAGATTTCCATGAAAATATTATGCATGAAATATTAAAAATATGATTTTTTCTAGGCATAAAATTCCTAAGTATGATAGAAATTTGAACAATTCCCTAGGAATTATACCATCGTCGCAAAAAAAATGAATGTTGACATAATGAAATGAAATAGGAAAGTTTTCATTCTTTTTAAAGCACAATTGTGTAACATAATGATTTAAGCCATATGCTTTTATGGATTAAATAAATGGGAAATAAAATTAGAACGATGGTTTGCGCTAGGCATAGAATTTTAGGTATAGACTTATACCATCATCGCGAAATCCAAAGAAGAAATTGATATAATAGTTTTATTGCATAGTTGATTTTTGATTTTGAGATAAACAGAAAATATAAAAATGAGGACTTGCACTAGGCATAAAATTCCAATTTAGGTTTAGGAACTATACCATCATCGCGAAAGTCAAAAATATATAAATGTGACTTTATTGCTAGATTTTTGAACATGTTTTGCAAGAAAATTTTGGATTTTTGAAAAAAATGTATTTAATTGATTTTACGCTAAGCAGATATTCTCAAGTAAGAAAGTCAAATTATTCCAGAAGATTTGAATAAATATTTTAAATTATCTCAAAGACAAAATTTAGATTTATAAGGAACCCCGTGTGCATACGTGAGTTCATTGCCGATCTTGATCTATCATAATGATACAAAATCTCTCAAACACAAATGTGTGTGCAATTGTAATGTTCATTTACCGATTTTGAGCAAGATAATTTGATACAAGTAATTTGAATTAACCAAATGAGTGTTCGTTGACCATGATTTATATGCATGTAACCGTACCAGACTACTATGTAAGTCGGGTCATCAAGAGCTAGCTGATCCATAAGCGGACATAGGTCTCGTACAAAAGAAGGTCGCTAATGTGACAGACATATCACCACGCTAGGAGTTACCCAATGTCAAGCAAGTTGGGCACAAATCACCTGTTATGGGGTTTACCTCACAGTTTTCGAATAATTGAGAATTCCAGGGATTCAAGCTTCACACTTCCTTCTTTCAAAGGGGGGAGGGATTTATTGCTTTTTGCTTTTTCTTTTCTTTTCTTTTTGTATTTTTTTTTTTTTTGCTTGACACTGAGATAATGCTGAAATATTGCTGAGATGGTACAAAATGATATTGAAATAATGCTTCTGAATAATTTCTCTTTTTCTCATGATTTTTCTTGATTTTCTTTTTCTTTTTCTTTTTCTTCCTATACTAGGGATACTTGCTCGGATTGGCTGTAGAGCAAGGGATTTTTATTCTGGGCAGGGGTGAGCTTGTCCTTTTGTCAATTCTCAAAGATTCTAGACCATGTGCATGATAGGATAGCAGGGGAAACTTTTCGCTCAAGAGACCACTTCTACTGTGTAGCATCATTTTGAATTTGCAATGAAATCATTTTAATGTGAAAAGGTGTACTTGGTTCAAGTAAATAACAAGATCAGTTCTCTATGCTCAAAACTTTATTTAATTCAACTGTGGACTTCGATATAAGAGAGATTAATAATCATACCAAATAAGATCAAGATATTTATTCATGTGAGTGTGAAAGTGAGGGATTCCAGATAAATGCTAATTTATCCAAAATAATTGAAAATATAACTGCAATACTTCAAGAATTGACAGTGCAAAATAGAAGATGTTTTTGAGGATTTTGATGATTTTGATTTTTTTATATTTTGATTTTAATTTATGAATTGAGAGAATACATAATATTACTATTTTTGAAATTTTTATATGAATTACTAATATGAGACAATATGTATAATATATACAATGATGAAATTACCAGATTTATGCATAATAGCGCTTAAGATGCATAATGTTCATAGGTTCTTTAAGATCTTTACCATCTAAGGTAGCTAATCTGTATGCTCCCGATCCAAATTTAGTAGATGATAATATATGGCCCAAGCCAGTTAGGCTCGAATTTGCCTTTAAGGTCTTTAGTTGCATTAGTATTTTTTTTATTTTCTTTTAAGACGAGGTCGTCGATCTCAAAGGATCGATTATGAACTTTCTTGAGATATGCTCGTTTGAGCTTGTTCTGGTAGGCACGAAGATGCTCCAAAGCATTAATGCGCTTCTCATCTAGGAGTTCCAGCTGACTAAATCTGCCAGCATGATATTCATCTCCTACTTCAGTATCTTGAAGTAGCAGAGCCAAAGAAGGAACTTCTAGTTCAAAGGGAAAAACAGCTTCAGCGCCATAAACCAAAACAAAAGGTGAAGTGCCCGTGGGAGTACGAATGCTAGTTCGATAAGCCCACAAAGCAGGATATAATTGAATGTGCCAATCACGGCCAGATTTATTGACCAGTCTCTTGAGGATTTTAATTAATGTTTTATTAGATGCTTCTGCTTGGCCATTACCCTGAGGATAATAGGGAGTGGACCAACGATGTTGAATTTTATATTTTTGACATAGTTTCTTTACATATTTGTTTTTGAAACAAGTTCCATTATCCGAGATGAGATTTGCAAGAATTTCAAACCTACAAATAATTTGATTAAGAATAAACTTGGAAACTTGCGTTCCAATGCAAGAAGCTAAGGGCATAGCTTCGACCCACTTCGTAAAATACTCGATGGCGGTTATGATGAATTTGTGTCCATCAGATGACACAAGATTGATTTTTTCGATGATGTCTAAGCCCCATTTTGAAAAGGGCCAAGGAGATGAAATAGCCTGTAGTTCTTGTGCAGGCGCATGGACAAGGTCAACGTGTTTCTGGCACTTGTCGCAATGGCGCACGTAATCATGTGCATCATTCTCCATGGTAGGCCAAAAATATCCTATCCTAAGGAGCTTCTTAGCAATGGCGCTACCACTAAAGTGTCCCCCACAAGATCCATCATGGGCTTCACTCAAAGCTGATCTAGACTCTTCTAGATTCAAACATCTCAATAGGATACCTTCAAAAGATCTCCTATATAACGTATTGCCAATTATTACGAAGCGACTTGCTCGTCTACGTAATAACCGATGCTGGTTTCTATTAAAACCTTCAGGGAAGGTCCCATTTTGAAGAAAATTGAGGATGTCAGTGTACCAAAGTTCAGGAATAGTTTCGTTGATTAGAAACATGTCCAAAGGTTCCAAGCATGATTTAGTTGAAGTGGGTTCCTGGAGTCGACGAATAATGATGGTAGCATATTCGTCATCTAACTCCAAGGGTAAAAGAGATGCAACTATGGCCATAGCGTCACCGCACGATTGCTAGTTCTAGGAATAGCTTCCAAGGTAACTTGATCAAATAAAGATATTAATTGTAATACATATGCTTTATATGGGCGCAATTTATCATCTCTGGTCTGATAAACATCATTAATTTGATTTATAACAAGTTGAGAATCATCGAAAACTAATAGATTTTTAATTTTTAGTGCCAGGGCAGCTCGTAATCCAAGGATTAGAGCCTCATATTCAGCAGTGTTATTAGTACAGGCAAACATTAATTTAAAGGATAGAGGTATGAGATGTTTCTATGGAGATATCAAAATAATACCTGCACCAGCCCCACTCATGCATCGGGCTCCATCAAAGTATAGGGACCATTGCTCTGAATGATCCGCCTCTAGGTTAAGGCATTCATCAGGAAACTCAATGACGAGGGGATGGGTGGACTCTAAGGGTGCAACAACTAATTGATCTGCTATGATTTGACCCTTAACAGACTTTTGTCCTATAAACATGAGTTCAAACTCGCTTAGAGCAAGAACCCACTTCATTGTGCGACCAGATAAATAAGGTCGACTCATGAGATACCGCAAGGGATCGGATTTAGCAATAACGTATGTTTTCTGACTGAGCATATAATGGCATAGTTTCTGTGTAGAAAATATGACTGCTAGACATAACTTCTCTAATGTTGTGTAGCGGGTTTCATAACTAATTAATGTTCTGCTAATGTAATAATTAGCATGCTCTCTTTTCTCATCATCAAGTTGAGCTAACATAGCTCCTAAAGCAAAATCTGAAGCAAAAATATACAAGATAAATGGGCGATCAAGTTTAGGTGGTGAAAGTACAGGTGGGTTAAGAAGATATTGTTTGAGGAGTTCAAATGCTTCCTTACATTCGTCATCCCAATGGAAAGAGACATCCTTCTTAAGAAGCTTAAGAAAGGGTCCAGTTTTATCCGCCAGCTTATCGATGAAGCGACGGATAGCTTGAAGCTTACCTTGTAGACTCCATAATTCAGATATATTTGTAGGTGCGGGCATATCAGTGATAGTCGTAATCTTGAGAGGGTCAATTTTGATGCCACGTAAAGAAACTATAACCCCCAATAATTTACCCGACTTAACTCCGAATATACATTTGGCTGGATTCAATAGGATAAGATATTCCCTTAACCGATCAAATACTTTTCTCAAGTCATCTAAATGGTCATCTTCTTGAGTAGAATGAGCTATAATGTCATCTACATAATCATGTAGTATATCATGCATCATATCATGAAAGATATAAGTCATGGCTCATTGATAGGTTGCACCTGCATTCTTCAAACCGAATGGCATCACTTTCCAACAGAAAGTCCCCCAAGGGGTAATAAAGGTTGTTTTAGCCTGATCTTCAGGAGCTATCCTGATCTGATTATAACCAGAAAATCCATCCATTAAGGATATCATTCCACTCCCAATAGTAAAATCAATGATCTGATCCATATTGGGAAGGGGAAAATCATCTTTAGGGCATGCAACATTAATATCTCTAAAGTCTGTACAAACCCTAATCTTAGTAGCTTCTTTCTTAGTTACTGGAACTACATTCGAGATCCATTCAACATAATCAATGGCTTGTATAAAAATAACATTCAAGAGTTTTTCTAACTCCCCTTTGACTAGTAAGGCCACTTTAGGATGCATTTTTCTAAGCTTTTGCTTAACAGGTTTAGCATCCGGATGCACTACTAGGTGATGCATAACTACAGAAGGGTCTAAACCTGGCATATCTTCATATGTCCAAGCAAAAACATCTTCATATTCTTTAAGAAATGCAATGTATTTATCCTATTTTTCTTGACTCAATTCTGATCCAATGTTGATTATGTGAGGGTTATCATCGGTTCCAATGTTAATTTTTATGACATTTTCTACTTCCATGTGTAGATCTCTCTCAAAATTAGGTGGGGCGGGTGAAACGCCCAATTCTTGTAATTCTTCCAAGGTTAGCTTGGATAATTCGTCTTGAGGAGTCGTGGCCTCAAGCTGGGCTATACTAGGTATAGAGCCATCAAAATAAAATCCATTATGTAATAATTCCTCAACGGAGACATCGTGAAAGATATCTCCCTCCAACTCATCATCGGATTCAACGATCATCTCAAGATAAGCTATAGATAGCATATTACATGTGAATGTCTTATTCATTAAACGCAAAGCATCACGTTCATCTAAATAATCTTGGTAACATATAAGATGGTCATCATCCTCAAATGGGAATGGCTGACCCTTACTAGAAAATAGGCCCACACCACATCGGGCGGGCCACGCTTCTACCTCAAAAGGTTCTTTCATACCATTCTGGAAAGGTCCCAAACCTTTCCCTTTATATCCCAATTTAAGCATTATAGGTTTGGCTTTAATATACTCATTAGTAAAATAACATCGAGCATATCCATCATAATGAGTTCTGATGTTTCTGGGTATTCTACCCTAGTCATATCCCTTATAAATAAAGGCACAACTCCCGACTTGGTAAATACTTCCCATAGGTTGTGGGAGGCCCAAGGTACGAGGAGATGGTGGCAAATTATTTAAAATAAGGGAATCTTGCATAGAAGCATTCGTTTCTTCTGATATAAGAATTTTAGATAGATCGGGTAAGAGCTCGTCAGTAAGAGCATAAGAGGTAGAAGGAACATTCCCTACGTCTTTCGATGCGGAAAATATGAATTTGGTGGATGTAGATGGTGTAGAGGTGTCGATAGATGGGTCTATTAAAGGTATGGAAGTTATAGGAGTAGAACAAGAGACATTGGTTGTGGGATTAGGATCTTTCTTAGGTCCTAATGCGGTTTGTTCAGAAGATGGTTGAGCTATATGTGGAGGTGCAACTGATGGAGAAGAAGTAGATGACGTTGTGGGTGTGAGTTTCACACGTTTAGATGGATAATGAGAATTAGGATGTGTGGATGACAGAGCGGGGCAAAATTGAACTCCAATAGGTTCTGCCAAAGCACACATATCAAAGGGTCTTGGATCACCATGAATGGTAACCAACTGATTCTTAAATTTGAACTTAACACATTGATGTAAAGTTGAGGGAACAGCTCGCATCGCGTTGATCCAAGGATGACCCAAGAGTATATTGTACGATGCAGGGCAATGTACAATAAACACAATCGTATCCAAGGTTCTTGGACCAACTTGCAATGGAATGGTAATAACTCCACACGTTTCTTGTGTTTCGTCATTGAAAGCTTTTATGATCATATCAGTTCTTTTCATTTCATCACTTCTAAACCCAAATCTTTGGTAGAAGTCAAAAGTGCAGATATTTAAAGATGAACCATTATCAATCAAAACTCGTTTGACTCGCTACATCTCCAATTAAGGCAGTAATATACAAGGGGTTATCTTTATGTAAACTATGTTGCGGTATGTCTCTATCCCGAAAGTCAATACAATCAACTTCACGAGTTATTATAGTATCGGCCATGGCTTCAGGTTGAATGTCTTGTGGTACCATCATCTGACTTAATGTGAGCATTAATTCATCTCTATGTGTAGGAGAAGATCTTAAAAGGTCCAAGAGAGAAATTCTAGCTGTAATATTTGATAATTGTTCATTAATATTATAAGGAGGTTTAGGTTGAACATTAGGTGAATGATTCCCTTTATTAGGAACCTTCAAAACAAATGGAGCTGATCCACCATTCTGAATTTGATCTTGTTGAGAATTTTGAGCCTGTTGTCTAGTAACAGCTCCGATGGTACCCACAATATTATTCTGTGGATGATGAATGGGTCTTGGTCTAGCATTTATAGCTAGCTCATTAGAAAGTAATCGGTGAGACGATGGTCTAGTAGTGACTCTTCTTGGAAATGGCTCTTCTGGAACCATATAACTTGTGATAGGGTGAATAGGATCCGATTCATCTTTAGAACTATTCGATTGATTTGATGTGATTTCCATATCACTCTCGGTCTCGTATTCTGTATCACTAAGATCAGGTATCCGAATATTATATAGAGGCCTGGTTGTAACCACGGATAAAGTTGTGTCAAATATTTCCAGATCATGAACAGGTAAATGCCCACTAATAGTTCCTACATATCGGGCAGGAGGAGGGACATTATGATGTTCAACTTGATTAGCCACCTCCTTACCATGTTTTGGTAAGGGATGTTGAAAGATGTCCAATGACTGATTGGCATTCTGATTCTGGTTTTGTGGGGTGTTCTTTTGAACATTATTAGGAGGATTTTGCTTAGGTTGAAAGGCTTGCACCTCCATCTCATTGTTATCAATCAAGTCCTATATTTTATGTTTTAATATTTTACAAGAGTTGGTAGTGTGTCCAGGTCCTCTATGGAAGTCACAGTGTAAATCTGCTCTGTATCCGGGTATAGTTGGATCAGGTTCCCGAATATTTGGTAATTGAATCAAACCTCATTCTAATAATTGTGGTAGAATAGTTGATAAAGGTTGATTTAACCTAGTAAATTCTCGAGGAGGTCTATCAAGAGGTTTCAGTACAAACTTCTCCGTTGTCTTCGCAACATTAACATTAGCAGTATTTTTGCTATCGGTGACTCCATCACCCACAACTTGTTTATTCTTATATTGATTTTTGGATGTTTTCTCATCGTCTCTCTTTTTAAGTTGGCCTCTCCTAATGAGAGCATCTTCCACTCTTCGGGCTAAGTCTATAGCCTGATCGAAGGTGGTCAAGGTAGCAGTTGATAATTCGTAAGATAGTTGCTCTTGCAAATTATTAATAAAGATGTCCAACATCTCCCTATAAGGTAACACAAAGTGCAATTTTCCTATCAACTGTCTCCACCTAGCTAGGAAATCAGCAAAGCATTCATCTTTGCCCTGTTTTAAGTTATACAAATCTTTAATGGTCACATATCTTTCGATGTAGGCACTAAATTGATGAACAAAAGACTCGACAGTTTCTTCGAAATTCCTCAAAGAATTAGTGGGTAATTGATAATACCACTCTAATGCCATTCCTCCCAAGATTTTCGGGAACATTTTTAGTAATAACAAGTCATCATGTGATATATCATGACATGCTATCCTAAACATACGAAGATGCTCTATGGGATCTTCGGTTCCTTTATATATGGGAAGAACAGGCATAGGAAAATGTTTAGGATACGGCTGTGCTACGACTATAGGATCTAAAGGCTGACTACACATCTCTCGATAATTGTACGAGGGATGGTAGGGATCTATCTGGTCCATGCGGGAAACTAACTGTTTCACCACGGCTTCAAGATTGCTAGTTTGTCCACCATATTGGTTCGGTGGCACATAGGTATGGGATCTATGAGTGTATGATGGTGTGACATAAGGATTAGATGTTATATTGCTATTATGCAAAGTGTTGGTAGGAAGAGTATTATGAAGGGGATTTGTAATAGTATTATGTTGTACCTTAGATTGTTGGTAATTGGTGTTCGGTTTTGTTTTGGGTTTTTGTTGATTTGAGGTATGTTGATCAAGAGCTTGGAGAAATAGAGCAGTAAATGATGGTTTCTTTTGTGCGGGAATGACCCTAGGCTTGTTAACAGGCACTTTAGATTGTTGGGTAACCTGCTGTTGTTGCATGCTCTGGATCGCAGCTACTATATCCAAATTGGATGGTCCAGCTTGATCACTCTCTTGTTCAATAAAGGACAAGGGATTAGTGTGTGTTTGAAATACTTCTTCTAGAGTTGCTTGAGTGTCACTAATTCGATCCTTGTCCATATGGGCTGCTCTATTAAAAACACCAATATTAGTGTTAATGAACTTCCAGAATTGTTCCATGTTCTCAAAAGTGATAGCTCCTCCCGGAGACATTTTAGGGGATGAGGATCCTTCCTCTCTAATAGTTTCTTCTTGTTCATTTCCTACAACAAGCTCTTCTTCTTGCTGGTCTAGGGTTTCTTCTTCCTGAACTTGGTCCTCAGGAGGGACATTTTGGTCAGTTAATGGTCTTCCTAACCAATCTTCATCTTCTTCGGTTTGTTTTCCATTCCTAAGTCTAGGCATTGTGCTAAACTTAGGTTTTAGCAATATATATACTTATATATATATATATATATATATATATATATATATATATATTTTATATATATATATATATATATGCGATAGGGTTGAGAGGTATATATTTTAACTATATACCTACTATAATACTTTAAAAGGAAATGTTTTGTTGTTTTTTTTTTGTGTGATTTTATTATATTATTATTTTGCGAGAATAAAAATAACAAACAACATGCTAGTTGTAAGAAACAATAGTAGAAAGAATCACTTAGCTTTCTATGAATAGTTTATGGATATCATTGATAGGGTCAAGTTCATCAGGAGTCATGAAATGCTCCTCTTCAAATTGGAAGTTGTTTTTCAAGAACTTGACAAAGTGTGCTATGGTAATATGATCTATTTCAGACTCTGACATGTAAAAATAAAGTTCATGGCAATACTCTCGATACAACATAGCTCTAGGAACTCTATTCCATCTCTTTCTATCCGTAAGAACGACTTCTTGATCCTCTACACGAGATAGAAATTTATGTACTACAACTGCGTTCTCAAGGTATTCCTCAAAGGTGTATAATTCAGAAGACACAAGTGCTCTTTTATCGGCTAACCACCTATGGCAAGCTCTCTGAAGTTCATGATACAAAGTCACCTGATCAGGATCCAGGATTCTATCTAGGACAAACCTCTTAATTTGCCTAAGTTCTGCAGATCTAGATTCAATAATACCCAATCTCCTATCAAGTTCGTCCCACAAAGGTTGGGCTCTATATGTTTGAGGTACTCTAAGCACAGAAGTAATCTCTATGGCCGTTAATTGATTTTCAACATTTATGGAGACAACTCGTCTTCTATTATAATCTACCATCTAAGTATGATATGCAAATTTAACAGTTTTCTAATGATTCTAGATGTTCTTAATAATGTGTTTTTTTTTTGGATTGTTTTCAAAAGGTGTTTTTAGTTTCACGTCGGGTTCACCAAAATGTATCGCCCAAATTTTTTGCACCCTTACCTTCAAGCTAAAGGATCCGTACCCGAAAGGGGGTGAGAAAAGGATGGAACAATACCTCGGACGGAGAGGCCCTTTGAAGGTCGCGCCTCTCGAGGGAGGGGTATAAAGGTGAATTTTTGATGGATGGTGGGGTTCACCAAGAAACTTTGAGTGGTAGTTTCCATGCCTAGGTTGAGAATGGGTTTGATTTGTTCATTTTATGTTCAATCATTCAGATTCCTAGGTTGGCCAAAATGAAGCTAAGCTATTCTATATGAAGATTCTGATTTATATGAAGACAAAAGACATAAATGAATCCTAATGTGATTGAATACAGAGAATATATAAAATGGAGAAGAGTACACCTGATTTTTGATGTCTGATGAAGATTCTGAAGCTTGTAGGAGTCCAGATCATCCCGGATATGATAGGATCATCTGTAATTGTATAGAATCATCCCAAATCATAGGAGATCATCCGAGATCACCCAAGATCGTCAACGACCTGACGAATTCATCAGAATTCATCAGAAACCTGCAATCAAGAAAATAGACACCAAAAACCAAAAATACAATTGCAAGAATGATGCAAAATGATAGAAATAAGAGTATAGATGTTTGAATGATAAATCCAGATATCAAATTAAATGAGATGCACTATTTTGGAAACTTATTTTGAATTTTATCATGCAATTATGCTAAATGAGGTGAACTCCAAGATGCAAAATAGAAGTAAATTAATCTAATGCACCAATAAATAAGGAAAATGAGATAGAGAATGCAAACTCAGGGCTCTGATTGCCCCCAAGCTGAATTGCAGACCAGATCATCTGTAATCATACAAGATCATCGTCGATCTTGACAAGATCATCTAAAATTGTAGTTGAATCACCTGCGACGATCCGAGCTACCTCTAGCTGAAACACAATGAAATCCTACAACAAAACTTGAAAACACAAGTGCAAATGATGGGAGATCACAAAAAACTAAAATTGTAGGGAAATAATCAGCCAGGTAGGGAGTCAGGGGGATAAACTGGGAAAATCCCAGTTTATATAGGATTAGGGGGAGGTTAGGAGGTTGGGGATCATCCCAATCTGGGAGATCCCCAACGTGGGAATCTCCAACCGCATAGACACGCTTCTGCCCAAGTTGGAGAGGTCGTTGGAACAGAAGCTAATTGCAAAAATTTGGTTTTGGGACGAAATCGTCTGGACGTTCTGTTCCAGATGAATTCGTCCGATTTGGGATGATATCGTCAGATCGACGATGATATCGTCCAACGGTCACAACAACCTCTAAAAATGGCATGAAAAATGAGGTAAGCGGTTAACGGGCGGTTTCGGGGTTAAAATTCAAATTTCTACTTTTTACCGATGGTTTAACTGCGCCAATTTTAGGGTGCTACACAATAATATTTCAAATCTTAATGCACTTGAATAATTTCACCTTATCACTCCTATTAATAAGCTCTCAAAGTAGTTTCTAATGCACTAATATTCACTGCAAATTTCTTAATGTGATCCTCTTTTCAATAATTAGATAATAGGAAGAATGTATCTAAATCCTATTAATGTATAGGTAATTAACCTTAACAAAAACTATCTTCTGCACTTTCGTTGAGGACTTAAAATGCAAGCTTCTATTTTACAACTTCTAAATTCTAAAAAGGTGCTCAATGAAGTAAAGTACTAATTTGAATAAGTATTCAAGTAATGAACCATTTTTGCATCTAAGTTGCTTACCTTTAATGATGAATATATTGATGAGTTGATTAACCAAGTTCCTTGTCTAGAATGGTGGTTGCCCACAATTGTAAATGCTTCTATTCTACTACTATGTAGTAGATGTTTTCCAACTTCTCCTTCAGGATCTGGCTTGGAACTTTCAAATTCTTTAGCTAGTAATGTTATCTTGATTGCTACCCTCTAATATTCAATCTATTAACTAAAATATATTCCTTCAAGAACTATTTTAGTATTTTTTTGTGAATCTAGCAAATCTCTATTTGTGCCTTATTTATCTATAAAGGGAAATCTCCAAATATTCTCAAATGTGGAAGGTGTCTTCTATTCAAGTTCTTCTTCAACCTCCTTTTTGATTTTGACTTCAAACAAGATTTTCTTCTCAATAATCTGAATTTCTTGAGGTCTGCAGTATTCTTCTTCAAGATGGCATTGCTTACCAAATTCTTCTTATTTTGGGATTGTTTTTAGATGACAATAATTATCCTAAATATTTCACTATATTCTATAGTGAGTTTCTCCAATGAGTTCTCTTAGGAACTTCTTTTATGGTTTTTCCAATTTTTGGAATGAGGCTCTCCAAGCCTTCTCCTTGAGACCTCTCCAAGATCTTCAATCTTAAAGCTTTTATGATCTTCTTGATGAGACCTTTCCTTCAACCTTTAGCTTTGAAAGTGTTGGAAATGAGATTTCTCTACTGGATCTCTAAAGTTTCCTTCTTCTAAAATCAATTATAGAACCTTGCTAGTCCTTATTCAATATTCCAAGGATAGAAGTTCTTTCAATGAGATCTTTGATGGGTCTCTTTAGCTTCTTCTAGAGGAAGTCTTCAATTAGCAAAGAAGATCATCAATCTCTTATCTTTCATAGAATCTTCTCTAGAGCCTTCTTCAGGTTCAAGGCTTCTATGGACTTTTATTTAATAAGGTTTTTGTGGCCTTCTCTTATGCAATAAAGCTTTTGTGTCCTTTTCTTCAATTCTATGGTCATTTCTTCAGCAATAAGGCTTATATGGCATTTTCTTCAGCAATAAGGTTTTTGTGGCATTTTCTTTTGGTCTTTTCTTCAAAAATGTGTAGGTTTGCAATAGGGCTTCCTTCGGTTTCTTTTTTCTACAACAAGATATTAGTAAGATAATTCTAAATATTTTTAATAATGAATCTTCACTAGTTTATTTGTCAATCTTGTGGAATAGAATGTTGAGTCCTAGTATTCATGATTCTTTTTGTAACTCTATGGAAAGACTCTATCCAAATGCAATCTCAAAAATTTTGGAACTGAGATTAGCTTCTCCTCTCAATATCTCCTATGACTTTCCTATTATTAGTAACCTATTGTGGCTCTCCCTATTCCTATTGATCTACCATGGGTCTGATACCATTGTTATCTTTTGATGCTATGATCCAAGGGAGAATGCAATCACAAGATATAGAATATACAAAAAAGTAATATGCTTAAATATATTATAAATGGTAAGTGATGAACAAAAGAAATGAACACTCTAGAATAGATGATAAGAACTACATTGTATCCATCACCATCTATATGGTGATCTTGTAGAGTATATCTACTACTACCTACAAAAATATGTAAACACTCACTATGAGACCCTTTATATAGAAATATGGATTACTTGGACAAAACTCTTCCTACCATGCACCTAGACACTTGTACATTTATTACATTACTTGAAGTAACTTGCTAACTAATCCCTAAAGTAATATCCTACTCTAATTATGTACCAAAGGTGGTACATTTACATGACCCAAATGTTGTAATATACTCTAACACAACCTTGGTTAAATTATCCACAACTACCAAGATTATGTCATGCCTAAACCTTTTTTAGGCAAGCTCGCTATAAAGTCCATTGATACCACCTACCATTTTTGTGTAGGTATATCATGTGGGTATAATTTATGCGTCATATGCAAATGCTTTGCTTTCACTTTTGAGTACTTAAAACACCTAGCCACATAGTTTGTGGTGTCCTTTTCCATACCTGGCCAATAATATATCTTTCTCAAACTCTCTCACATCTTTACCCCTCTCGGGTGCATAGAATAAGGGGTATTGTGTGCTTCCTTAAGGATTGTTTCCCTTAATCCACCAGAATTTGGAACTACCAACTTGTTATTATAAAACAATAAGTCATATTTATATACAAAGCCTTTATCCTTTTGAAGTTCTTGCCCTACTTAAGCATTGCAAGACTGGTAAAATTCATCTTTTTGATACTGATTTTTAATTAGATATAGCAATTCATATTGACATTTTGTCAATGCTGCAATACACCCTCTTCTACTTAGAGCATCAACAACCTTGTTCTCTTTACTGTTAATATACTCAATGCTAAAATTGTACTCAGCTAAAAACTCCATCTATTGTCGTTGCTTAGAATTCAATAAGGGTTGAGTAAATATGTATCTAAAATTTTGGTAATATGTCTTCAATTCAAATGGTTTTCCCAACAAATAGTGCCTCCAAATATTAAGGGTATGTACAATAGCTACAAAATCCAAGTCATGAGTGGCATAATTCACCTCATACTTCTTAAGTTTTCTAGAATCATAGGCAATAACCGTATCTTGGGTCAAATCCACACCCAATCCTTCAATTGATGCATCAATACATACTATAAAGGGCTTATTAGGATCAGGTAATTGTAGAATTGGTGCGATTTTAAACCTTTCTTTAAAAATTTGAAAAGCCTCTTCACACTGCTCTATCCATTTGAAGGCTTTACCTTTCCTTTGAAGGTTTGTAATGGGTTGGGTGATTCTTGAGAACCCTCTAACAAATCACCTATAATTCACACCTCAAACACATTAGTAGGTGTTGGCCAGTCAATAATTACTTCTATATTTTTGGGATCAACTACAATCCCCTTTACAGAGATAATATGTCCCATATACTGTACTTTTGGAGTGTAGAATTTACACTTTGACAATTTTCCATATAATTAATTATTTCTAAGAATCTCAAGCATAGTTTTCATATGTTGGTCATGCTCCTCCTTATTCATGGAATAGATCAATATGTCATCTAAAAGTATGAGCACAAATCTGTCTAACTGCTCTCTAAAAATACTATTCATGAGATTCATGAATATAATTGGGGTATTAGTGAGCCCAAAAGGTAGGATTGTGAACTCAAAATTTCCATACCTTGTTTTAAAAGTTTTTTTACAAGTGTCTTCTTCTCATATTCTTAATTGGTGATAACCAACCCTCAGGTCAATCTTTGAAAATATGGTTGCTCCTTTCAACTGATCAAAGAGATCATCAATTCTAGGTAATGAATACATGTTTTTGATGGTAATATTAGTCAACATCAAATAATCTATGGACATCCTCAAGGTACCTTATTTCTTCTTAACAAAAAAGATAGGATCTCCTCAAGGTGACACACTAGACTTGATTAGCCCTTTTTCCAACAAATATTGAAGTTGTATTTTGAGCTCTTGTATCTCAATAGGAGTTATCATATACAGTTCCCTTGCTATGGGCACAAATATGGATAAAAACTCAATAGAAAAACCAAATTCCCTCTAAGGAGGTAACCCTAGAATGTCCTTCAAAAATACATCCTTGAATTCTCCCAAAATATGATGCTTTTGGAAGAGGTCAATTTCCACCTTCATATCTTCTTTCTTATTTATTTTCACCACAAAATTTATTCCTTTCTTTCTAATAAATTTTATTATCTGCATTGTAGATAATATATGTGGTTTAATTTCACCACAACCACAATGAATCCTAATCATTTTATTAGACTCATCCATAAACTCCACCCATATTTCTTCAAAATTCAAAAGAGACTTATAGTCTTTAACCATTCAACACCAAGTATGATGTCGAAAGCATGCAAAGGTACCACATACAAGTGTGAGTTAGTTTTTCCTTGTGGAAAATGATGTGAGGGTCAAACAAAAATTGGTTGACTTGATACGTTTATCTAGATCCATACTCTACCTTCCATCCATTAGCCAAAACCATAGGTCTTTTAGGTATGTCCCTCACTAATCTAGTAGAAATAAAACTATCAGTTGATCCACTATCTATCAAAATATGCACATCTTTATCAAAAATTTTACCATTAAGAAAAAATGAAGTAACTTGGCCATCAAGTATGGGACTACCTATCATCGCAAAGATCCTGTAGGTGGCTTCTTCTAGAGCTTTCTATCGAAGATCAGCTCTATGGGGGAACTTGTTAGCATAATGAGCTCCTTGGAAAATATAACATCTTCTTGGTGGAGCTCTATTCCCTCTATTATTATTCTTATTCCTACCTTGAGGTATAGTTTCCCTTGCTCTCTCCTGATTTACTAGTCTTTGATCATGTCTTCTAGGAAACTCTTTGTCATCCCTTCTGAAATTATTGTTTTCAAAGTTCGCTCTATTTTTGTTGCCTTGCCTATTCTGATATCCTCCTTTAGGTTTCTTATTTTGTTCTTTTACCATTTCATAAACCCAACACTCTTCCACTTTCTGAGCTCATATTTCTCTTTTTTAGATAGCTTTTGATAATTAAAGTATGCTTTCATGGTCTCTTGGTTGGCTTCCTCTTTCTGTGCCAAATCAAAAGCTATAGGAAGATCCATAGGGTTGTGCATATTCACCACCATCATGATCCTAGGATGCAATCCTAAAATAAATTTTTGAACCTTCATCTCTTTGTTACTTTCATATTGGGATGCATATTTTAGTAGTTGAATATACTTTTGGTGGTAATCTTGTACTAACATAGTTTATTGTCATAGATTAGAAAACTCTCCAAAATTCTCCACATAATATTTCTTTGTCAGATGTCCAAGGTGTAGATCAATTGATTCCACCAAATCCCATAATGGAGACAGAGGTCCAAGGTTCAAATCTCAGGCCTCATCGGAATGAATGCTTATCCATTTCTTGGTTCTTTCAATGGTGTAAAAGTTTTAAAATGATTGTGGCATGGTGGTTATAGGGGTGGACTATGTAGAGATCTATGTGGTGGCTTCTAGGATGGACAACACAGAATACTATGGCAGCCATAAAACATTAGACAACCTACCCAGATTCATGGCAGCTACCAATTCCACCATGTAAAAAAATTACTTGGTCAAAAATCTATCCTTGAATTCCTTAATGAAATCCTCCCACTTAAGATCTGCAACTTCAATGTTATATGCTTTCTTTTAGGACTTCCATAATTCTAGGGCTACTTCAATCATGTTCATAACTATCAATTTAGTTTTAGATTCATATGACAAAACTACTAGGAAAAAGTATGACTCTAGTTCATTTAGCCAATTTTTTGTTGCATCACAATCACCTTTCTCATTAAACTTGGATATTACAACATTTTTTAGTGAAGGGAAGTTGTTGTTTAGTTGAACTCCTTTTCCTTCACTGCATCAAATATACCTATTGCACATATTGACATTATGATCTATACTTTCATATTTTATATCCTTTTACACAACATCATAGTTTTTTGAAAGTTTGATTTTATGAAATACTGGTAAATAGACCATGCTAGTTTGATAGAAAGGCAATGCATGATGGTAGGGTGAACATCTACACTATTTAAAAGGATGAAAATAGGTACACATTATGCCCATTGAAGGAAAACCATGGTTTGATGGAAAATTATGCCCATTTAAGTGGTGAAAACCATTGTTTTAGCGCTAAAGCTTCCCAAGGTGGGTTATGTGGTCTAAAAGGAGTCCACTCAGGTAGTCTCCTCAAAATTATGTGTTTTTAGGTGTCTACAATGCCTATGGATGATTATCATGTCTTGTTGAATAGGTCATGCTAGTTTGATAGAAAGGTAGTGCATGATGGTAGGGTGAACACCTACACTATTGAAAATTATGAATAGAGGTACACATTATATTCATTGAAGGAAAAAAGAAGAAAAGGTGGACAAAAATCCTATAGTGTACTTGGGTACAAAAAATAATCCTTGAAGGGGATGAAGAAGAAGGAAACATGTTTTTCTTTAATCACTAAAACCATAGAAGAAGGGATGGTGGAAAAGATGAATGAAATCACACATGAATTGAAATATTTTTTGAAATAATATGTAGAGATTCTTCAAAATATTCATTGGATGGGTTGTCATCCATGAGGAGCATTGGTTATCACATAGATTTTACTTCTGAATTAAGCTTACCTAACAAGCCAATTTATAGGATGACACCAATGGAGAATGAGAAGAAAAAGAGGTTGAATGTTGAAGAAGAAAGATTCAAAGAAGGAAAAAAAAGAAAGGGAGTGATAAAGAGATAGTAGAGAAAGATGGACCTCATCATGTTATTGATGACCACGACAAGGGTCGTATTGTTGAAGAACATAGTGAAGATGTGGACATTGGGTGCTTTGAAAGGCACCAAAGGTATTGACTTCAAGTTAATGAGAAAAATGGGATATAATGGTAAAGTATTGAGAAGATATGGGCAAGATGTAAAAATACCCATAATACCAAATATAAGGCCAAAGAATGAAGGTCTTGGACAACTGGTCAAGCAAGAAGTGGTAAGACCAAATTTATGAGAAGAAAAATTTGTATAGGGGATGAAGCTCCTAGGATGGGTTGTTGTAGTTAGTGTAGAAGATCTGGACATGTGGCAAGTGAGATTTATGGAGTATATAATCACTCCAAAGGAAGGTGTTGGCACCAAAGAAAGTAGTCAAAAAAATATATATTGATTGTGGTTGGTTGGATGTGAAGGAATGGAATAAAATGCAAAATATGTTGAGTGCAGGGTTATTCATAAGGGGTAGTACCAAAAAAGTATTTATCAAATCGGGACGAATCAACGTGAAAAATGTATAAACTGTAGGGCAAATTTTTAAAGAAATTTTTTTCAAAACATGGCAATTTTTTTTCAACTATAAGTATCAACAAAATTAGCAGAAGGCAACTGGCAGAAGGCGACTGATAGAAGATGACTGATAGAAGGCCATTGACACAAGGCGACTGATAGAAGGCGACTGGTAGAAGGCGACTGGAAGAAGGTGACTGGCAGAAGGCGACTAACATAAGGTGACTGACACAAGGCGACTGGAAGAAGGCGACTGACAGAAGGTGACTGGTAGAAGGTGACTGACACAAGGCAACTAGTAGAAGGCGACTGACATAAGGCGACTGGTAGAAGGTGACTGGCATAAGTGCGACTGGCAGAAGGCAACTAACATAAAGCGACTGGCAGAAGGCAACTGATAAGAGGCAACTGGCAGAAGGCGACTGGCATAAGGCAACTGGCAGAAGGTGGCTAACATAAGGTAACTGGCAGAAGGTGACTGACATAAGGCGACTGACACAAGGCGATTGACACAAGGCGACTAGTAGAAGGTGACTGACATAAGGCGATTGGCAGAAGGCGACTGACATAAGGTGACTAGTAGAAAGCGACTGACATAAGGTGACTAGCAAAGGGCGACTAGCAGAAGGCAACTGATAGAAGGTAACTGGCAAAAGGTGACTGGTAGAAGGTGACTGGCAGAAGGCGACTGACACAAGGCAATCGCCCAAGGCGACTGGCACATGGCGACTGGTAGATGACGACTAGCAGAAGGTGACTGGTAGAAGGCGATTGGCACATGGCGACTAGCAGATGGTGAGTGGAACAAGGAGACCGCCATAACTATAAATAATATGGCACCATGTGTCCTCCCTTATGCCATGTGTCATTCATGCATTAACTCCTGCCATGCAAAAAATCTATAAATTTATTTGCAGGGTCATTTGCAGCTTTTCCCAAAGCAACTTTAAAACCTTTTTCTAGCATTTTGAGGGCATTTTCCACAACGGTTTTAGAGAGTTTTTAGAGCATTTCCAAGAAATTTTAGTGCATTTTGGCAACATTTTTAGAGTGTTTTGGCAGCATTTTGGTAGCATTTTTATAAGGTTTTGCCAACATTTTTCTACTTTTCAGAGATGACTAGTTGTTCCTCCCCTCTTCCATCCAAAGTTTATTTCAAGTACACCTTCTGCCCCAATCTCAAGAGCATTTTCAACACTCCTGATAGAGATTCCTAGTGGATTTACACTATTGGACTTGTTGGTGTGTTGAATATGCCTCAGTTGAACATTAATGTTCAGTTGATGCAATGGATCATTTCTTGTTACAACCATGACGTGTGCACTATTTCGATCCCTATGGATAACAACAAAATTGTTTTTTCGGTTAAACCCTCCGATGTGCAGTGACTAACAAGGCTACCATTTTTGGATGGTGTACTAGTGAACAACCAGTACGCCTTAATCGACGATGATAAATCCACCCTAGGAAACCTTTACGTTGTTCGTCCTGATCATCCCTAGGCCTTCCATCAATGCTTTTTAACAGTAATGGATCTATTTGATCTATATTTCAGCACTTTGGTACAAAGCTTTTTCATTTTCCTACTCATACGTAAAAGTAAAGAGATGATCAACAAATAAATGTTAAACAACAATATTTTCTATGCATTTGGACGTCTCACTTGTCCAGCCTGCTATCTTTAACAAATTAATGAACTCAACCTCTCTTTGGATTGGACAAGAGAGTTTTTCACCTTCACAGTTTTTATGTATTCTTTGTTGATCATCGAACATCTCAATCTTCAAATATTACCATCCTTCTAACTGCAATATTCATTGGTGTTAATGTATTATCAGCATATTATTTATACATAGGGAATTGGTTACAACTACAATTCTTTTCTACTATCAAATAGAGTTTAAATCTTGGGGTTGATTTTATAACTCTTATTCCATCTAATTATTGTTTAGTTTGATATGAAATGGACCACCATGTGCTGGGGATTCTTATCATCATCATTTTCTGGTACTTCTTTTTGACACATTCTTAAAAAATTCAGATAAAACTACTACCTTTACCTTTGCAAAAGGTTGGCTTCTCCTAATATTTAAACCTAAATCTCTTAATACCTAACTACATCTGCATTTACCAATCCATAAACCCTTAAAAATTTATGAACAATTCTTTATTGGTGCACGCCTGCTTTTGTCACTTCGTGAAGTCATCTATATTCTAGGGAAAATAATTGTACTTAATTACAACCACATCTCAAGAAATTTAGCATGCTCCTGGAATGGTCTGGTTGGTGACTAAAATGCTTGTGTCATGCACTGTCAAGCTCCCACGCTCCCACGTGGCGAGAAATAAAGGTTTGTTTAGTTATTTATTTATTTTTAACGGGTTTCTTGGTTAATCACTCTGATCCCATATGGACCAGCGAGATGCTGGACGATTTTCATTAATCCAAATGGGTGTGTACAATGAACAATACGATAGGGTGTTTTGTTTATTAATTGTTTTTAAATTCTCCCTTTCACCTGATATGAAGGGTGATGGACTCAATCAAAGTGTGGGTTCTTCAAGGTGGCTTAATTCATTTTATATTTTCTTTTGGTTTGAAGTTATATATATAGTGCAATGTAACATACTCAAAACATAAAATTTGGAAGTGCAAATGCAATATTTATTTATTATATTTCAATTTAAGAAATTATGATGTACAATACAACATCAATCAAATAAATTTATCATACAAATATGCTTTTATTTATAGAGTGTGGGTGGATTTGATCAAAGGTTGACGAATGTGGGTCCTTTAAAGTAATTTAAATTATTTTATATTTCTGTCTGTATATTCATTGGTTTGGACTTGAGTAATGTAAACATATATTACTTAGAACATATACATTGGTTTTGATTCGGTGCAAATGCAACATTTATTAAACCTCAATCAAATCTCTTATCTAAGAAATTATGAAACGTTATGGAGCATCAACCATCAACCAGATAGACCTATAAGCCTATTATACTCATATCACATATGCTTTTATTTATGGAATGTAGATGGATTTGACCAAAGGTTGACAATTGTAGGTCCTTTAAGATGACTTCATCTATTTCATATTTTTCTTCATATATTATGATTGGTTTGGGCTTAGAGTTATAGTCTTATATACATCATGAAGTGTGTAATGTAACATACACCACTTAAAATATATAATTTGGTCTTGAATCTTAAACCTCAATAAAATGTATTATACCTAAAATAAATATCAATCAACTAGTATACATATGCTTTTATTTAGTGGTGTGTATATGAATTCCAAATTTTTCTAATCATTTTTTTTAGTTAACATCTGGTATCCTCTCCCCAATTCTATCTTCGCTCCAATACTCAAAGGACATCTCGAGGACACTGTAGTTATCCTTTTTAATGAAAAAAAACTGAGATTAATAAAATACATATAACAACTCAACATTCATATTTCTTACCACAACATCCAAAATACCACATTATTTCATGTTTAATTCAATTTAAATAATATAACTTTTCTATTAGATATATTATGAAAGTTTGACTTGTGAGACAATGATTTAGAAGTTGCATCAACTACATCGCAATGATTAATAACATACATCATATGTCTCTTATGGTATTTTTTTTTTAAGTTGTGTAGGAACCTTGTAATCAATATGAAGTTAACAAAACCCCCACCTTTTAAAGGAATCAAGTCTTGTTGTTGTTGCATAAGGAACATTTATAATCCCTAATTCAATAGGCAAAGATGAAGTCAATGGGATCCCATTCCTCAAGAGAATCCTCTCATGAGAATCGAATGAACCTTTACAATCCCTAGCTTGCTCAATAAAAACAAAGTCAATGAGACCAACCCTCAAGGGAATCAAACCTATAATCCCTAGTCAGTTGGGTAAAGAAAAAGTTAAACAGACCTAAACCCCTTCAAAGATAATCGAGCTTTGTTGTTTTTTTTATAGGAAACCTATATAATCCATAATATGCTAGGTAAAGATAAAGTCAATGAGACCTGACCCCTCCAAGGATTTGAACCTTATTGTTGCATAGGAAACCTCTATAATCACTAGCTTGTCCGCTAAAGATAAAATCAACAAGACCGATCCTCCAAGGAATCAAACCTATAATCCCTATGAGACCTGACCCTCCAGAGAGTTGAACCTTATTGTTGCATAGCAAACCTCTATAATCCTTAGCCTGTGAGCTAAAGATAAACCCCTAACCGGTTATATAAAGATGAAGTTAACAAACCCCAATCCTCCAAAGAGAATCCAAGCTTGTTATTGTTACATAGAAAACCTCTATAATCCCTAGTCCATTGTATAAAGACAAAGTCAATGGGACCTGACCCTTCAAATAATCAAACCATGTTGTTGTATATGGAACCTTTATAATCCCTAATCTATTAAGTAAAGACAAAGTCAAGAGACTGAACTTCCAAGAAATCAAACCAAGGCAGTTCATGGGGAAGCATTGACTAGCTACCAAATGGCCTATCTCTTTGTGGGTAAAATAATTTTCAAGTAAAACATGGGTTTTTGAAAAATTATCTAGAGGGGAAGCCGCACTACCAACTGTATCCAGAATTTTTATTTTAAATAAAACAAGGGTTTTTGAAAAACCTTTTTCCCTTTATCCATGTTTTTTTGAAGTTGAGTCTTCCCAATAAAAGCCTAAAGTTATATCACTACAATATTCTTAAAGTCAAGTCTTACTAATAAAAACCTAAAATTATATTACTATAATATCCTTTACATAACATCTCTTATAAATATGTTCTTTTTTAATCACTTAGGACTTGGTTTGTCTTAGCTTTATTTTCCCTCATATTTCTCGTAGTTAAGTTATTTCATCATTTAAGGATCAAAAAGAGTGTGAAGCAATAAATTTTGATCAATGGTTGTGCCTTCTACGACTTTGTGATGAGGTATAATTTCTATATATTTTTTTTTTGATGAGGAACCTTTTTTTATATACAACATATCCGCAACATGTGAGGGGAGAGATTTGAACCTGGGCCTCTCCATAACTAGAGAGTTTTAACTACCCACTTGCTCTCCAACTTGCCTCTTGTTTGTAGGGGAAATATGATGGTTATTAATACCTCTAAATTGTTTGTTAGAGATCAATGTTCCTGACAATTATAATTGATCTTATGCTTGGCCTTTGATGTTGGATAATTATGTTCAATGGGCACAAAAGAGGGAGGATTCCAAATAAATAATTATGTGGATTTTGGAGGTTTCATGCCAATGGATTTGCAGTCTATAAGCACATCTATTTGTTTTTTTTCTGAAAGATGTAAAACGCTACTTGGAACCCTCACATGGATTTAGGGGAAAGAATTTGATACTCCGAAGATACTATGATAGGTTAATTTTAAGATGGGATTTTATTTTTACCCCGGGTCACTAGAATTCTTAGGAATGGTTATTGAAAAGCTCTTCCGATGAAAAAAGAAAAACAAATTTAAAGATTTGTTTTTGGTTTTTTATGCATTAAGTTTCCAAAGGTTTGGTAGATTGGTAGTTGTTTATTTGGTCAGGTATTTATTAAGAAGAGACTTAAGTTTAAACTTTGGGACATGCCTGTTGCAAAGGTAGTAGTTTGATGTGAATCCTTTGAGTGTGCGTCATACGAATCTTGAGTGGTAGGTGGTTCCCTTGGTTCAACAACAACAAGGTGGTATAGGTTTGTTGGAAGCAAAACATATCCCTATGTTTTGAACCTACTTAGTAGTTACTCCTTTATTTATAAATTTAAAAAAACAAAAAACAAACATAAATACTAGTCAGTTCATATAGTGCTGGTAGTTGTTCTTAATTTTATAAGGATCTTACACAGAATAGAAACCACAATAAGGTCATAGAACTCTTTAAGTGAAGAGGGAAAGGAGCAATAATTGTGTATTTGTATTCAAGTGAGAATTGAGCAATTGTCGAATCTCAAATATATCTTATTTTGTTTATACCTTTGTTTAAAGATGCCAATCTTAGAAGAGCAGTGCACAAAGCTAAAATTTTATCATTAAGGAAGATAAGTTTAATTTTACTCCACTTATTCTATTTATACCTTTGTTTAAAGATGTCAATATTAAAAGAGCAGTGCACAAAGTTAAAAGTTTATCATTACGAAAGATAAGTTTAAGTTTACTCCACCAAAGAGTGTTTAGATCAACATCTAAACTATGACATAAGGAGTTAGACTTCCAAACCAATAAATGAGAAACCACTTTCAAATTAAGTTACTTATAAGAGGAATAAATCCTTTAACAATAAAGTAGTGCACCAAGGACCTTATTCTCCTATAGGGTTTTTTTCCATTTACCTTTGTGAGTAGCTTGGGAGATTTAGATGGATCTACAAAATTTCTTCCCATTTACCTTTGTGAGTAGCTTGGGAGATTTAGTTGGATCTACAAAAATATCTTGTGCCCTTTACACTTTACTATTAGATTCTAAGCTCAATAACAAGTAGCAAGTCAATTTTACCAATGTTTGGTGGAAGTCTCTTGCTGCTCAAATTTGGAAAGTTCCTGTTGAATCCAAAACTCAGTTTCTTGGATGGCTGTAAACTCAACTTCTTTGATGGCTGCATCAAAAACTTCCAACTTCTGAAAGTCTAGCTCCAATTTTACATATTTCACCTTAATGAAAATTTTGTAATGCTTCGGATTATTCACTTGTTTTGGTTATGTAACATGGTTAAATAGTTTATGTGATATGGTTAAATAGTTTTAGGATGTTTTCTACACTTTTTTATTCCTTTGTTTCATTAGATCTTGAAAGCTTGTTCTACTTGGTTTTTCCCAACAGGATCATCATCCCAAACTTTAGGATGTTTGTACACTCATTTTTCTTAAACATATTTATAAGTTTAGATGTAGAAAGATGTTTACCCATTCCACTCCTATATGGGATATTGTTTCAAACTTGACCTTTGATCTTTAGTTACATTTGGGATGCATTCATTCTTATATTGTAGGAGCTTCCAGTACATTAGGAGATAGATGTTTTTTTTTTTTTTTAATAGAGGAGGGGGAGGGGCCCCCCCCCCCCCCCCGCCCCCCCCCCCCCCCCCCCCCCCCCCCCCCCCCCCCCCCGCTAAGAGATAGGAGATGTTACCAATTGACTTCATCGGATATTTCACATAATCCAAAAGTTCCAACAGAAAAAAAAAAAAAAAAAAAGTAAACAATGATGAACCAATTCAAGAACTCAATACCTCTAAGGCCATACTCACAACTTCTTCACATCACAAGCTCTCCCACAAATGAGTGATGATATCAAGCATATAGTAGTAGAATACAACTATAGTCTCTTTGTTGTTATTAGCTTACTTCTCTTTTCATGTGTACTCAGTTATGAATGTTTTACTCTTTCTCCACCTCATTTTGCCTTTTTACTAATGAAAGATGCTAACACCATATTATTGTAATGTTCTAGTTAATGACATAATATAATTTTAAATCTGAAATCTGACAATCTGACACAGACATTTGATTTGTGGGAATTCTACAAAGAGGTGCGCTATTTTTCTTCATAATTATATCTGGTTTTGTATAGAGGAACACTCTGTTATTGGATTGGCTACTGCTATTAGTGCTGGAAGCCAAATTAGATACAGAATGGTAGCTTTATAGAGTGGAATCTTATTTACGTTAACCCAGTCAAAAAGACTGAAGCATATGCTTTTCCTGACCATATGAAACGAACATGCTTATGGGTCTGTTATTGCAGCAATACACAAAAATGAATGTTGCATCCTTAGACCAATACACAAAAATGACAGTTGCCTCTTTATTTGTAAGTTTGATTAGTATACCTTCCAATTTACACGTACTGGACATACTTCCTTTGAAGACATATCCATATCTACATGGAATTCCATGTCCACATGACATTTCCTAGCAGTTTGTAGTTTCAATCCTTTTTCCTCAAGTCAAGTAGACTAGACACTACTTATGCATGCGTGGCACATTAGTTGAGAGTTCTACCTAGCCTTGTCTGGGCATGGAAGTACAGTGTAGCTTGAATTGAGGCCATCATTATGCAATCAATTCCTCTTATTGCTAGATATTTGCCCATATAACATATTTATATATTATTTAACAAAATTTAAATTTAATTTTTTATTATAAATTTTTTTTTAATTATTTAAGTTTATATTTGATTAAATGTTAAAAATCATTTAAAAAAAAAAAAACTTTACTCGCCATCCCTTGTGGCAAACTTTTGAACAACCTGTAATTTTCTTTTACGAGAATGGAAAAGATAACAATTTAAAAAAATAATAATTAAAAGGAAAAATGAATTGATTATACTCCGGCTAACTGTGTAAAATCCTAAGAACACAAGTAGGATCATGGTCTTCAAAACAGAAAGTGAAACTTCAATGGCATGAGGAAGCAAGAAACATGAAAAGAATGAATTTGTATTTCATGAAAAGGATTTGTTAATTAGAGTTTTTTCTTTTCACATCCTCTCATTCAAACTATGGTTATGCAATATTTGGATGTCATTTTGGTGTGCCCTTCTCTTTTTGTTTTCTCCGAATAGTGAACTTATATGGAACTCGTAAAATTGCTAGCTAAAAGCCAGCATTAACAGAGAAAAGGGACGAGTGCACATTTATGCCATTCTTATACCATGGAAGTTCTTGAAAGTGATGGACCTATCTTTTCATAGCATCATGATGCATGTCACAACCATCACTGTTATACCCAGTAAGCTGATTGAATCCATATAGGAAAAATGAACAAAATATGGATATGGACAGTAAAAACAGGTTAAGAACATTTGGGGAATGGTTCACCATTGAAGTTGACTGGCTGCTATACATCCTACTGTCATTATCAGGAGATTTTGAAGGAATGAGACCATGTGCAAATTGCGAAGGAATGAGACCATGTGCAAATTGTTAGGAGATTTTGAAGAACTATCCTTCCAGTCTTAGCAAATATGAACAAATTCTGGCCACTGAACGTGCGAATAAAATTAAATTATTTTCTTATCTGTATTTACATAGAGAGATTTAATTCAAAATAATATAAGGCAATGTATGGTGCTTGATTGTGCATATCCATTTGTATGGAATAAAAAGTTATTATAATTTTTTTTGATTGGTTGATAAAAAGGGTTTTGAAAGGTCTCAAAGTAGTAAAGACAGCTAGTCAGAAGCAAACTAACTGAACTGAAAACAAACAACCCCAAAGGGAAATGAAACAGCCAACTTTAAACCAAAAAGAAGGCGCAAACAGAAACAAAAAGGAATAAGGGTCCAAACTACAGCAACGGTACCCAAAAGGAAACAAAAAACAACTATCGAAAGCCCAACCAAGATTACAACATTTGGCTCGATGAGGTTCAATCTATGAGCTTATTGGAGCAACCACTTCCACTATGCTGGAAATTAGTAGTTTTATTTATTCCTTGCCACCTGGGTTCACGGGTGACAGTTGCCTTGTGAACTTTCTACATTCCTTGCCACCTGGGTTCATGGATGATAGTTGCCTTGTGAACTCTCCACATCTCCTCAAAATTACCCCAAGATGGATTGCACAAAAGCGCATAAGGGAAAAGAGGATATGTGCTGGCATCCATGTTAGACAAACCATGTCCAGCCACTAGGCCCCAAATCAGCCACATCAGGACCAACAACTAGATAAAGATTAATATTTCTATTTGCATCAGTGTGGGCCACAATACATTGAGGAAAATTGTCATACCAGACTTGGAGGTTATCCTGTTCAACTCCTTGATTGGCAAGGAGGTTAGCAACTTTGTTTCCTTCCCGGTAAACATGCTGAATTGTAACATGTCTGATGCCTTCAACTATCTTCAAGCTTTCTTGGACAGCGTTGAACATGCTCCAGGCAGGAAGCTGATATTTGTGGATGCATTGAATGACATTCATAGAATCACTCTCTATGATAAGTCTTTCAAACCAAAGCCGCATGAGGAGGCCAAGGTATCATGCATGGGCTTCAGCAAAATTATTGGTTTCACTGCCCATGGACTAAGCAAACGAGCACAAGATTTTACCTTGACTATTTCTGAAAAATACCACCTCCTTCAGCCCTACCAGGGTTTTCCTTTGAGGCTCCATCAACGTTGAGCTTAACCCATCCACAAGGCGGGAGAATCCATTTCACCATTGACCTGTCAGCTTTTGGAGGACCCCGGGGGTGTCAATTTGAAATTTGAGAGTATTGAAAATGGATAATTCCCATTGGTTCTTGGGATTTTCAACTTGGATGAGATTAGCATTCTCAATCGCAAACAATAGGGCTTGGAAGAACATTGATCTGACATATTTTGCAGCAGCGCCAAAAATTCTATTATTCCTCTCCAACCATACCCACCACAAGAAATGAGGAAAATAATACGACCAAAAAGCATGGATTTTTGGATTCAGAAATGGATTTGGCCACTGAAGACATGCGTCAACAAGAGTTTTTGGGTATACCCAGGACATGTTGGCCAGCTTGAGAAAGGAAAACATCACTTCATTAGAGAACGAGCACTCAAGAAAGATATGGATTACAAATTTCCAACCATTTTTACAGAGGACACAACGATTAGTGAGTATTAGGCCTCTGTAGATTAGATTGATCAAGATTTTGTTTAAAGAAGCAAGCCAGGAAAATGGGTAACTTTAGGGATTATACTTTTTAACCAGACAGACTTAAATTTAGGCTAGGATTTGACTTCTTTGGTTTGGACGTAGTAGACAGACTTAACAGTAGAAATCCCATCCTCACAAATATACCAGAACAGAGAGTCTAAAGCATCTGGGTTACTAGGAATGATAATGGTGTGCAATAGACCAGCAATAATAGAAAAAGTAGAGGACTAGGCAATGCTAATGTTGACAGAGGAAAAGGGCTTCCATCTGGATCCGTTATAGTTTCTAGAAAGTAAATTACATACCTTAGACACAAACAGGAGACCAGTGATTGGCTTGATGTAGGAGAGACTAGCATCACTGATCAGAGGGTTATTTTTGAGCCATCTGTCCTCCCAAAAGTCAATAGATGTTCCATTTCCCAGCTGCCACCTGAGCCCAAATTTTAGGATGGGACTTGTATTAATCACACCAAAAATGTGATCCAATCGAAAGTGGTTCATCATTTATAAAGGCTTGTTGTTGTAGGTATTTATTCATTATGATATTGATCTAGGTGGCTTGTTCATTTCGGATAATTCTCCAACCTTGCTTACCAATGAGAGCAGAATTCATCTTACTAGCTTTCCTAAAACTCAACCCTCCCTGATCCTTCTTCAAGCAGATCTTGTCCCAAGAAACCAAGGGAATTCTATTGGTATTTTTGCTTCCTAACAAGAGAAATCTCATTTGTATCTATTCAATATTCTTGCCAATAGAATATGGAGCTTTAAAGACAGACAAGAAATACACCAAAACGCCTTGCAAACAAGCTTAACGAATCTAGGATTTATTTAAAGCTTTAGTCATATTTTAGTAAATTTTTAAATTATTATTTAAAATGGTGATTTAAAATTATTGTTTTATGTCATCATGTGAGTTTAATTGTATGTATAATTACAATCAATATAGTTTAATCCCTTTCTGTCATCAACCTCAATGTGGCTCAATTTAATGCCAGCATAATGCTTTCCAACTTCTTAAGAACTTGTGTTATCCCCAACTTGGAGTTGAGGATTTCCCCATTTGGAATTATAGTGAAAATGTGCTTTTCACAGTTAAATCAGCCTATTATCTTCAAGTTAATGTTTCCACCAACTGGTTTCCTTCCAATCTCATATGGCTTAAACACCTCACTCCTAAGATCACTTTCTTATTTTGGTTGACGGTCCAAAATAAAATCCTAAACATTGACAATCTTATTACTAGAAGCATATCTATTCCTAATGGTTGCTACCTTTGCAAATCTAATTCTGAGTCTAGCCATCATCTTTTTCTCGACTGCCCTTTTTCTTCCTTGGTCCTTCAAGATCTCCTTTTTGGTGTTTGGCATTTTGTGGGCCACCCCTAATTCTATCATGGACCTTTGTCTTCAATGGCCCACTTCTTTCATTGGCAGCTACCTTAAGCCCCTATGGGACTTTTGCCTTCCCCTCTGTTTATGGAGCATTTGGTTCAAAATACATTCTAGGGTCTTTCGTAATATCTCTAAAGAATCCACCTCAGTCAGTGCCTAAATTATATTTGCTACCAAAGAGAATGCCCTCCTCATTCCTCAAATTGATTTTTTTGATCCTGCATTTGAAACTCAATTTGTTAGATCTTTGAGTTTCCCATCTAGAAAATCCTCGACTCCTCCTATTGGTAGGACTCAAGTCATATGGACCCCTCCTAGATAGGTAGGAAAAACTCAATTTCGATGGAGCTGCTAAAGGCAATCCAGGATAAGCTGGTGATGATGGAATTTTTAGAGATTGCAATGGTTGCATCCTTCTAGCCTATGCAAAAAACATCAAAACAACCAACCATTTTTTTGAAGTAAGAGCTCTCTACCAAGGCCTTTCTCTAATTGATGACCTTACCATGAAAAACCTCATCATACAAGGAGACTCCATGAATATAATCAAATACCTCAAGGATGATTAGTCTACTTCATGGAGCATCCAAAACCTCATCAACGAATACAAACTTTACCCCCACAAACTCAATAATTTCACCATATAGCATGTTTATCGATAAGAGAACCATGCTACTGATGTGCTCGCCAACTTGGATCTAAACCAATATGCCCTCACTATATGGCACAATAATTTCCCTTAGGCCCCCACCCAATGTTGTTCTCATGACTACTGATTTTTAGATTTTCATCCTTCTTGTTTAAATCCTTTTCTCTTGTCCCAGTGGTATGGGAATAATTTTAGGCCTTCTCCTATAGGTTTAGGAGTTTCTCATAATTCAAGCCAACTAAACATCTTCACTACGATCCAATCCAAATCCAATTCCCCTAGTAACACTAAAGGTAGGGAGGGGACTATCTTCCCACTAAAAATATTTTTCAATCTAAGACTAGATGATAGTGTTTGTTCCACATATCCTCGAGTAAGCTCTTCCTTCTGGTTCTCTATTAATGATCCTTATTCTTTGAGCAAGGTGACCAAAAAATCTTGCACCCATGCCACCTACAAGTAGTTTGCCTTGGTTCACAAACCCGTCAATTACTGCTAGCTGGACAATATTAGGACCTTGTAGACCAATGAATATTATCTTCGCAATCTTGCAAGCACATGTTCCATCCAAATTAGTATTTTGAGACACTTACACCCTAAGGCTCAAACCAATTCAACTAGTGTTTTTAAACATTATTTCCTTAATATGAGTTCAAAGCTTATCAGTGTTTTTAAACACTTGCATCCACGTCAAGCCATCTTTCTGGTGTTTTAAACACTTTTTTCTTAAAATACGGACCACTCCTATAGGTGTTTCTAAACACCCTTGTCCTGTCATGAGTGTATGCTCCATCGGTGCTTTCATGCACACTGTTTTCGACATGCTTATCAATGTTTTTAAACACTATTGCATCGATGTGAAGTCCTCTTAAAATGGTGCTTTCAAACACTTGTTGCTTAAAGCATGGACCACTCCTATAGGTGTTTCTAAATATCCTTGTATTGTCATGATTGTTTGTTCCATCGGTGCTTCCAAACACACTCTTTTTGACATGTGTAAGCCCTGTCTCATCACCAAAAGTGTCCTTATTGTTGCTCTATCCAATGTTATTTGGTCCTTTTTGATCAAATTTTGTAAACCCTTATTATCCTTTGCCATGTGGTTGTTCAATTTGGGTGTTTTCTGGTTGTCCCTTTGTTGGCCTTTTCGAGACCCTTGGATGTGTCTTTCTGAGACCTTTTGGATCCACTCCAATGCTGCACTTGGTAACTATTTTGTTCAAATGTCTCCTTTCCACCTGGATGGGTTGTTAATATCGTGGGTTCAGAATTTTCATGCCTCCCCTTCAATTGTCAAACCCTATTGTTTGCATTTGTGGAATTGGTAGACCATTTTCATCATATGTCTACTTTGTGTTGCATCCTATTGGCACCAAGTTGTTTTTTAAATCTGACCTAATTGCACCACCACCTTATGCCTCAATATTTCTTATTTCATGTTTGTGCTTGTGCAGATTATGAGGATGTTGATCTTCTACCAATTCACTTCCATTGGTTTCCACCCTACTCTTTTCATGATTAGGTTTCTCCCAACGATGATTTCATGGCATGGTAACTATCATCAATCCATAGGGTATGAGCCTCATGATTCCTTGAACTGTTGATCAAAAATTACTGTTCATGATGCCCACAAAGATGTTAATGCATATTTAAACCTTATAAGTTTCAAATGTTTTGACAACTATCCCTCAAGTTCTAGTTGTTATCCCCATATTTCTTTCCATCTCTACAATCATATTTCCATCCATCTCTCGATGGCTCATATGGTCTATGTTGATTACCGCTTTGAGCCTGAGTCCATCCAACTAGATGCTCTTGTTGAGGATATATTTGTTGATCATGGGCTTCTGCCTTTTCTTCAAAAATTTGCTAGGCATGATAAATATCTGTCGACTAAACTTTCTCATTCATGGAATGAGGGTAAATTCATCATCAAGGGCCTTCATTTTTAGATAAATAACAGTCTCCTTTCTAAGGTCATTAGCATTTCGAATTATGGAGAAATTATTCTACAAGAGAAATATTTCATGGTGGTCGAGTTGAACTAGTTCAGGGACAAAGAGGAAATATTAAGTCACGATAAAGGAGGTATTATTCAAGAATCCCTTCCCAAACCCTGGAATAAGGTGATGATCACTGTCTTTCAATACTTCACTATGGACAAGCCTAACACCTCTTTAAGGAGCTTCCATCTCACTTTCCTCAACCACATTTGGGGAAATAATATTATCAATATACCTAAATATATTTTCAGGTCAATCAAAAGAGTTATTCTCAATTTATAGAAGGGGTTGTCTTCATGCCCTACTTACCAAGGGCTTCATTTAATCCTTTTCAAACATATGGTCCACAAGGAATCTCAAAGGGTCCTTATAATTCTTGCTTCTATATCTTCTCTAGTAAATCTTACAAACACTAGCATGGGTGGTAGCTCCCTTAGTGGTATTCCTAAGGAGAGCACCCTGGTGGGCCCTCCTCAAGCCACCAACCAAATGCTTGAGTATGATTCTCTTGTCAATGATAGCCTAGTTGTTGCTAAGGTTGAGCAGCGTCGTCGCTCATATAGGGCCAAGACTCATATAAGGAAAGGTAAATCCCCTATAATCATTGAGAATGATGGATACATATTTGAAGACTCACCCCTCCTCCTAAAGTCAACCGAAGGAAAGAAACCTCTACTAGGTTGTCAATGTTGAAATTCTCCAAACAGGACGAGAAATACAATTCCAAAGAGAAATTGGGTGTCTCCTTCATCACTAGCTTCAATCATTTCCAAGACCTCAATGACGTTCTCAAGGCCTTGACTAGGGCTACCAGGATGACCTCATCTTTCCTTCAGTAGGTTGAGTCCATCCTTGATGAATACAAGCTCTCTTATATGACTAGTTAGAATGACGGTTTGTCTTCTCCTACCCTAGATGATGTTGATTAAAGGGTTTGCTTCTTAGGACTTGCTTTCTCTATTCCATTTTTTGTTTCTATTGATTCCTAGCTTCGGTTCTGCGTACCCTATCCTGTTTGGAGATCCTCTTGGTTAGAGTTTCTTGTTTTGGTTAGGTGAAGTTCTCCCTGTGTTGGAACATTTTATTTTTAGTTTCTTGTTTTTTTGTTGTGTATTAAGGTTCAAGGACCCTTTCAAAACCCCTTCCTCTAATATATATATATATATATATATATATATATATATATATATATATATATATATATATATATAGTTTAATACAAATTTTATAATGTAAATACTTTAAAACTATATCAAAGTTGAGGATAAGATCTTGATTGTTAAGGCCTTTAAAAGTAATGTTTTCAAACCTCTTCAAAGAGATTAGAAAATATAGTAGGAGAAAAATGACTCATTCTCTTAAGAAAGTAATCTTTTTTAAGTATAGTTTAATCTTTTCATGTCCACATGTGGTGGTACAAGTTGATTAGGCATGGTTATTCTCCCTTACAAATAAGTTATATGGTCTTTGTGAGAAAAGAAAAAATAAAAAGTAACTTAAAATGTTATTAGATTCTTTGGAAAATTTTAGGCCCTTCGAAACTATAAGGAAAAAGAGTGTTCTTTTATTAAGCAATAATTGTGTTTAATTAACCACTTTTGTAATCTATCGTGCTTGCCAGAATGATAAGTATATTTTCTTGCTATAATTTCATCATTTGAAGAAGATGTTTATACTATTGTTTGGTGTTATGAAAAAACCTCAATGCTTCTTTTATTGAAAAGCCTTGACAATTCGAATTTAAAGAATTAACAAAAAAAAATGTTATTCTCTTTTACAATATTTATTATTAAACAAAGTTGCAACACCAACATCATTTGAAACATTGTGTTGTAGATGATAAATTTTTTTGTTTAGCCAATGCCTTAAATTATTCTCTCAACTTTCACACTTTTGTGGATGATAACAAGGGTTAAAGAGTTTTGTTGCATTAAAAAGAGGAAGCTTTGGAAATATTTCATTCAAATAGTATGTGAGATTTTGAGTAATATATTCAATGAGTAGTTGACTACTCTCTTATGTGCCTTCAAGATGGGGTCTCATATTTTACTTCCATCCATCACCATACTCAACTTCTATAACTGGAATAGGTATATATTGTAAAGCACGTATCTTTGACTTCTTCTACAACTTTAATATATCTATATTGAGAATCAGGTAAACAAATTAAAATATATGTTATACCTTTGTAAATTTTCTTTTCTCAAAAACCATCTACATAATATATTTAGTGTCACATTAAGATTTAACCCAAGAGTTGTAATTTCTATAATTTCTTCTTGGAAGGTCTTATTTAACTTGTTAACTCTACCCAATACATCAACAACCACATGCAAGAAAAATTGAGTAAAAGAAATACATACACCATGAAGAACTTTTCTTTTCATTTTTCATATAGAGTTAAGAGTTGACATCAACTTGAAAAGCCTTGTAATAACATCTCCTCTAGATAACCATCTAATTGTATGGATTCTGAGAGTATCTAAGACATCGATTTGCATGGCATTATCTCATTGAGTTTGTTACTTATTTTTGGTGAGTTTTGAAGCTATGAATGCGCTTTGTTTGCATTTTCAATAAATAATAGACCAAGTATATTCTTAGAATTATCTACTATTTCCAAATACTCATAAAATATTACACATTTAAGTGCAATAAGGTTTAGATTGTATTTCTTCAAAATTGAAATAAATCCATTTATACACCCAATCATTGCTCAAGCCCTATCTAAAAAAATTGCTAACAAAATTTTAAAGAAAGACCTCTATCATTTTTTGTTTGCTTCACAATGCTATGCATCATTTGTCTCTCTTTGGTCTAGCACATGTTTGAGCTTCATAAGTTATGAAATAGTTTGCACAAGACCTTGTGAAGTTAAGCATGTTGAATAAACAAGGTGTTGTTTTAAGCTATAATTTGTTCTTTCATCAATCATTAATGAGAAAAAATGACCTTTTGATTGTTCTAATTTCAATTGGTTCAAGATGTTTTTAAAAATTTATATGCATGTTCCAAATATATATATAAAATAATTATAGCTTATGCTTATTATGAACAATAATGAACTAATAATATAGATTAACATTTTGAAACTCATTAAATCTGACTAGTATCACTTTATAAAATAAATTGATAATAATCTCTATAAAATTTTTGGAAACGTGTTGGATGAACAAATGCAAAATATAATTTAAAATAATCTTAAATAAATTATCATACACCCTTTGAATGATATATTTAAAATACTACAAAATCAAGCCTTAAAAATATAAAAAGTAAAAATAAAGAACATGATCAATATTTCAACTATGTTTGTATAAAATTAAATGCTAGTTTTATTTTTAAAAATATTTTTTATTAAAGTTTATTTGTTTGATAAAAACTATATTTTAAAAATATATTACAAAACAATGTTAAGAAAACACTTTAATGAAATATAGAATAAATTATAATATATTAAACATTTAAAATAATCAAATATTATGTATCATAAATAAGACTTTCATACTTGGGTTTTTGTCTCAAGAATATCACAATGATTTGGGCTTTGGCTCTTCTTTGGGATGTCCAAGGTTCAAACCACAACATGGATGAGTGTGTGAGGGTGTGTGTATGGTTGTGTTTGGTCCCTATTGATAAGATCAAATCTCACGCTTCAACCCTAAGCATCGGTCATAGGGGTTTCTCACACTAACCTCAATAAAATAATAATAATAATAAGACTTTCATACTATAAATCAAACAATATCATTTCAAATGATTAAATTCTTCAATTTTCAAAGAGAAAAATTACGTTCAAGTACAATCTAACTGGATTTAATGGTGTAGACTTTGGAACTTTGTGTGTTTGTCTCCCATTGATAATATTAGCTCTCACCCTTATCAAAGGCCATGGTTGAAATGGGGATGCCCAACCCTGATCATCGATCATAGGGGTTTCTAGCACTAACCTCAATAAAAAATAAATAAATAAGACTTTCATATTGTAAATCAAATAGTATCATTTCAAATGATTAAATTCTTCAATTTTTAAAGAGAAAACTTAAGTTCAAATACAATATAAGTGGGTTTAATGGTGAAGAATTTGAAACTTAAAAAAAGAGGTCTAAGGTTTGAATCCTGCAGGGTAGGGTTATACACCATACTTTGATAACATATTGGATAAATATTTGTTGGATAAACACCATATTTCATGAGGATCCTTCCATATGATCTATGATTTCCTTAATATTAAAATCTATTTTAATGCAACCTAAGTGGATCTAAAGGTAAAAATATTGAAACTTTGAATAAAATTCTCTTAAGTATAATCTAAGTAGGTTTAATGGTGAAGACTTTGGAACTTTGTGTGTTTGGCCCTTGTTGATAAGCTCAGCTCTCACCTTATCAAAGGTCATGGTTGGGATGGGGATGCCCAACCCTAAGAATCGATCATAGGGGTTTCTTACACTAACCTCAATAAAATAAATAAATAAATAAGACTTGCATACTGTAAATCAAACAGTATCATTTCAAATGATTAAATTCTTTAATTTTTAAAGAGAAAACTTAATTTCAAATACAATATCAATATTTGTCATGGTTATTTACCTTGATACCATTTAGACTTTCCCTATGTCAAAACTTGAGGAAGATCTTAGTGCTCTTTTCTCATTGAGGTATCAAGAGATGTTGTGGTTCTATTGTCCATCTAGTTCTTCTACTAGTTCTACAGTGACTTGGGATGATTGAATGATATTGATTTAGTATTAATATTATTATGAGTGGCATCTAACCAAGTCTTAGTTCTAATACCTATGGCTATTTCCTATCTAGCCATTGTTGAGCATTCATTATGCTATTGTGGGAAAAAATGATAGGTTATTCCATCATTACTATCATCTACTTTTTTTTTTGATGAATCTTGGTAGATGTAGATGTAAGACCATGCTATTTTGTAATTTTGCTTTATATAGTAAATATTTCCTCATCTTTGAGGTGACTTCTCATTCATTGTTGTTTTATTTATAAGATTATCCCATGCATTTTTAGTTATGGTCGAATCATGAATATATGGTTGAATTTCATCTGTTATACCAAACATGATGATCAAATGATCCTTTATATTTACCTTGTAAAATTTTATTTTTTCTTCATTATCTATATCAGGCAATATAATGGACCCATCTACAACTTCCTACACTTCTTCAAACTCAAGTTGAATTTTGAGTTTAGTTTTCCAAGCAACATAATTACTTCCTTGCAATAGCTATAAGTTAGGTAACAAGAACTTTGGTACACCATTAACTATGGTAAACCTTGATAAAACTAAAATATTTCACTTCCAATGGATTGACCTCAAAAAATTCTTTCCAATAAGTATATACAAGCCTATACTTGTAAGTTGATTGATACCTCAAATTATGAAAAAATATTGTCTTATCAGGAAAAATAATAAGTAGAGGGAATATTCTTCAAAATATTTTGATTCTTTAAAATATTATATGCTTCTTCTCCTTTTCACTAGCATCAATAAAGGAAAATAACAAAAAAGTGTATATGCTTTAGTGAACCTTCCCGCCATGAATGTGGGATAATTGATTTAAAATAAATGTTGATGGCCATGAATGGAGGTGTTGATTGCAATTAATCTAAGTGTTAGCAATATGATGGCTAAATTTCACTAGGTAATAAAAATATTGATAATAAATTTGAGGAGTAATCCAATTTTAGTGGATCTATGAACCACGTGGAAGTAACCAAATCTCCCTCTTAGGATGCATTCGTCTAGGTTCAATACATAGTAATTGAAGGTTGTTGTGACTCTCATTTATCTATTTTGCTAGCATATTCTTGTGTAAGATAAGGCTCCACCTTCATCACTAACACCATTGGATCAATAACAATATAAAGTACCTCATTGTCTATGGGAATGTCACATCTCAATTTGAGTTGATCCTTATCAACAAAGTAGAAAATATTTCAAAACCTTAAATATTTGTTGCCATGGATATTTCAAAACCTTTATTGTAGTCTATTATGATTAAATATAAATCAAGAAAAATATGATGAGTAAGTAGATTATAAAAACATTACAATTTGATATCACAAATGTTATGACACTGGACATATGATAATAGATCGTAAAGTAAAAATGTGTTAGGAACATACTATTAAAATAAAGCACACTCACATTATAGGCTTTAGTGAACCTTCTCGCTATGATAGGTTATTCCATCATTACTAACATCTACTTTTTTGTTTTGATGAATCTTGGTAGATGTAGATGTAAGACCATGCTATTTTGTGATTTTTCTTTATATAGCAAATATTTCCTCATTTTTGAGGTGACTTCTCATTCATTGTTGTTTTATTTATAAGCTTATCCATGCATTTTTAGTTATGGTTGAATCATGAATGTATGGTTGAATTTCATCTGTTATACCAAACATGATGATCAAATGATCCTTAATATTTACCTTGTAAAATTTTATTTTTCTTCATTATCTATATCAGGCAATATAATGGACCCATCTACAACTTCCTACACTTCTTCAAACTCAAGTTGAATTTTGAGTTTAGTTTTCCAAGCAACATAATTACTTCCTTTCAATAGCTATAAATTAGGTAACAAGAACTTTGGTACACCATTAACTATGGTAAACCTTGATAAAACTAAAATATTTCACTTCCAATGGATTGACCTCAAAAAAATCTTTCCAATGAGTATATACAAGCCTATACTTGTAAATTGATTGATACCTCAAATTATGAAAAAATAGTGTCTTGTCAGGAAAAATAATAAGTAGAGGGAATATTCTTCAAAATATTTTGATTCTTTAAAATATTATATGCTTCTTCTTCTTTTCACAAGCATCAATAAAGGAAAATAACAAAAAATCTTAAGGCTTTAGTGAACCTTCCCGCTATGAATGTGGGATAATTGATTTAAAACAAATGTTGATGGCCATGAATGGAGGTGTTGATTGCAATTAATCTAAGTGTTAGCAATCTGATGGCTAAATTTCACTAGGTAATAAAAATATGGATAATAAATTTGAGGAGTAATCCAATTTTAGTGGATCTACCTCATGAACCACGTGGAAGTAACCAAATCTCCCTCTTAGGATGCATTCATCTAGGTTCAATCCATAGTAATTGAAGGTTTTTGTGACTCTCATTTATCTATTTTGCTAGCATATTCTTGTGTAAGATAAGGCTTCACCTTCATCACTAACACCATTGGATCAATAACAATATAAAGTACCTCATTGTCTATGGGAATGTCACATCTCAATTTGAGTCGATCCTTATCAACAAAGTAGAAAATATTTCAAACCCTTAAATATTTGTTGCCATGGATATTTCAAAACCTTTATTGTAGTCTATTATGATTAAATATAAATCAAGAAAAATATGATGAGTAAGTGGATTATAAAAACATTACAATTTGATATCACAAATGTTATGACACTGGACATATGATAATAGATCGTAAAGTAAAAATGTGTTAGGAACCTACTATTAAAATAAAGCACACTCACACAAAATACTAAAAAATAACTCACATACATCAAATAACGCAATATCACTATGCAAAAATCAATTACAGAAATGAAACAATCTCACAGTAACACTGAATCGCGGGCCTCTTCGAGGGGGCAACCTCCTTCAATATTTCATTAGCTTGCAAAAGGATAATCTCGTACATGGCTTCATATATTTTTAAAGGAAAACTACATGCAACCCTACCTAAATGCTCAAGAGGTGGCTTACATGCAAAATGCCACTCGAGCTAGAATCTCCCACCAAATGGCGGTTACAATCTTGATAAAAATGGTTACATGAAATGGTACCACTTGGCGAGGTATCTTACTACATCGGTTACAATATTGATAAAAATGGTTACATGAGATGGTACCACTTGGCGAGGTACCTTTATTGCCACCTACATTACTAAGTATTGCATAATAACATTAAAATAGGATCCCCACGTTGGAAGTGGGTTATTACATAGGTAAATGAGAATTACAACATGGTGTTAGGATAGGATCCTAACATGTCCTTCCCCTTCGAAAAGCTTTGTCCTCAAAGCTGAAATTGAGGAAACTGGTGTTGGAGTTGATGGAGAGGCTCCCATGTAGCATCTTCTGGCTGGAGCCCACGCCACTGGACAAGGACATCTGTGATGGTACGATTGCGGAGAGTGCGGGTGCGGTGATCCAGCAACTGTTCTGGTTCAAGTAAGATGGACCCTTCCTCATCCAATTCTGGTAATGTTGATTGAACTTGTACCTGTGTGCCCACAACTTTCTTGAGAGATGAAACATGGAAAACAGGATGGAGCTTGGAGGTGGGCGGAAGAGCCAATTTGTAAGCAGTGGAACCAATCCGTTGTAGAACTTGGTAGGGCCCATAGAATTTTGTAGCAAGTTTTTGGCACCGACGGAGTTGGAGGGATGACTGTTTGTACGACTGCAAGCGAAGGAAAACCATATCACCCACATCAAAGCTACGCTCGGATCGATGTTGGTCGGCCTGTTGTCGCATCCGGTTCTGGGCCATGTCCAAATTATGCTTCAGCTGGTGAAGGACATCGGTCTGCTGGCGAAGAGTAATGTCGACTGCCTGGACCCTGGAGCTGCCTGGAATGTATGAAGAAGGCGTGGGTGGAGGGCGCCCATAAACAACCTCAAAAGGAGTGAGTTTGGTAGTTGTATGATAGGACGTGTTGTACCACCATTCGGCCAGAGGAAGCCACTTCACCCATTGAGAAGGATGATCTGATGCAAAGCAACGAAGATAGGTCTCCAAACATTTGTTGACAATCTCAGTTTGACCATCCGTTTGTGGATGATAAGCTGAACTCATTTTGAGCTTCGTTCCCTACAACTTAAACAACTCTTGCCAAAAATGACTAGTGAAGGTTGGGTCTCGATCGGACACAATGGAGGTGGGCATACCATGAAGGCAAAAAATAGAATCAAGGAATATTTGGGCAATGGTGGAGGCTGTGTAAGGATGGGCAAGGGGACAAAAATGAGCATACTTCGAAAGGCGATCCACTACCACGAGAATAATAGACTTACCGCCCGATTTAGGTAACCCTTCGATAAAATCCATAGAAATATCAGTCCAAACCTGATCTGGAATGGGCAATGGTTGAAGAGTACCCGGAGAATGAATTGTTTCACCTTTCATCCATTGGCAGGTATCACAAGCTGCCACGAAGTCACGGATGTCCTGTTTCATCCCTTTCCAGAAGAATGTGCGCTTGAGGCGTTCATATGTTTTGAGAAATCCAGAATGACCTGCAGAGGGAGCAGTGTGTAGTTCCTTCATGAAGAGGTCGTGGAGTGGCGAGGCACGGGGAATAACAAGGCATTGGCGATAACGCAAATCTTGGCCATCCCAATTGTAGCCTGGGTATGAAGTCGGATCAGCTTGAAGTGAAGCCATCAAAGCTTGTAGGTCTGCATCTTGAAGTACCTCCTATCATAAGGAATCTATCCATTGGGGGACAGGTGCGGAGATAGCACATAGCATACTGAGGGCCTCAAATTGGTGAGAGAGAGCATCAACCACAAGATTTTCTTTGCCCTTCTTATAGGTGATATCATAATCATAGCCCATGAGTTTAGAAACCCATTTTTGTTGTTCTGGGGTAGCAACCCATTGTTCTAAGAAATATTTGAGACTCTGATGGTCTATTTTAATGGAGAAATGGCACCCAATGAGATATGGTCTCCAATGGGTGACAACATGTAAGATGGCCAACATCTCCTTGGCATATGTAGATTTTCCCAAATTACGCTCAGAGAGTGCCTTACTAGTGAAGGCCAAGGGTCTCCCTTCTTGCATCAATACTACCCCAATGCCACGTCCGGAAGCGTCACTTTCAATGATGAATGGTTTAGAGAAATATGGCATGGCTAGAACAGGTGTGGTGGTCATGGCATGCTTTAATTCAAGAAAGGCGTGATCAGCGGGCCCTGTCCAAGTGAAAGAGTCCTTATTTAACATAGATGTGAGGGGAGCTGCTATTTTCCCATAATTACGAATAAATTTCCTGTAATAACCTGTAAGTCCTAAGAATCCCCGAAGTCCTTTGAGAGTGCGGGGTTTTGCCCAGTCTTGAACTGCCTGAATCTTCTTGGGGTCGATCTTGACACCATATTTGGAAACAATGTGTCCTAAATACTCCACTTCAGTCAGACCAAAGGAGCACTTAGACCGCTTAGCAAAAAGTTGATGTTGGGCCAATAACTGTAATGTCTGATCCACATGGGTAAGGTGTTCTTCCCACGAGCGGCTATAAACCAATATATCATCAAAGAAAACCAGGATGAACTTCCGCATGAAGGGATGGAAGATGTTGTTCATAAGGCTTTGAAATGTGGATGGTGCATTTGTCAAACCAAATGGCATTACCAAGAACTCATAGTGACCTTCATGAGTACGAAAAGCAATTTTTGGAATATCCTCATCCTTGAGCCTGATTTGATGGTACCCCGAATGAAGGTCCAACTTGGAGAAGTACATAGCTCCATGTAATTCATCCAACAATTCATCCACTACCGAAATGGGAAATTTATCCTTGATGGTGATCTTATTGAGCTCATGGTAGTCTATGCACAATCGCCACGAGCCATATTTCTTGCAAACTAGCAAAACTGGAGAAGAATAGGGACTGGTACTGGGTCGAATGACACCTGCCTTGAGCAATTCCTGTACCATATTCTCGATTTATGACTTGAGAGCATGAGGATACCGGTACGGTCTGATGTTCGGTGGTGCACTACTCAGAAGTAGTGGAATAGCATGGTCATGAGAGCGACGAGGTGGCAGTGTAGTTGGTTCTAAAAAAATGCCATTGTGCTTGGTTAGAACAAGTTGCAAATCTGTTGGAAGTGGATCTGTTGTAGAAGTGGGTGGCTGAATTGAAAATAGTTGTGCAATGACCCCACGGGAGGACTTTTTCAACAACTTCTCCATGCGATTGGAACTAATAATTTGTGTAGGGCCAGCCTTGATACCCTTGAGGGTATATGTTTGTCCATTTTGTGAAAATTGCAGCCATAGTTCGACAAGGTTGCAGGAGAAAGTGCCCAAGGTGCTCATCCATTGGGATCCTAACACAACATCACATCCTCCCAATTGGAGGGCGAACATATCTTGCTTGAGTTCATAATCCCCTATCTGAATTTTGACATTTCGACATTTACCTTTACAAGGTAAGGTGCCTCCATTGGCCACCATGACTTCAAAAGAATTGCATGAGTGTATATAGCAGTTGGTCCATTTGGCCACCTGAGGATCAATAAAGTTGTGCATACTACCTGAATCAATAAGAATTGTGAGATGTTGGCCCTTGAAATAACCCACAACTCTCATGGTTTGTGGGGTGGTAATCCCGACAAGAGCATGGACTAAAATTTTTGTTGGTGTTTTTGATGGTTCCTCTTCTTGTGGAGTTGGTGCCTCAGCTGTATCACTCTCCTCATCACTATGGTCATTGTCTTCTGGTTCCTCCACATCTATTAAAAACAATCTCTTATTTGCACATCTATGCCCCTTCATAAACTTTTCATCACAATTATAACATAACCCTTGGGCGCGACGCGCATCCATTTCCTCTATAGTCAGTCGCTTGGGAGCAGGAGGTTTATTATCAGTATTGTTTTGGAATCGAGGAGGGAAAGAAGGTCGGTTATGCAAAAATCATGGTGTCCGCCTTTGAGCTGAGAGTTTAGATTCGGCCAATCGGGCTAAACTGATAGCCTCCATCATGGTGTGGGGTTTGAACATCTTGAATTCAGCCTGGAGATCATCTCGTAACCCACTAACAAAATAGCTCATAAAGAATCCCTCATTCAAACCCTTAGTTTTATTGGCCAATTTCTCAAATTGGGTCTGGTAATCATGAACTGAGGTGGTTTGTTTCAGCTTTGTCAGTGCACCTGTAAAGTCATCATAGTCATTGGGGCCAAATCGGGTGAGTAGTTGGGACTCAAAGTCCTCCCAAGATAGATCAAGGTTAGCAACCCGTAGCCATTGGAACCAATGTAAGGCCTCAGATTCTAGGTTGAAGGAAGCCATCTGAACTCGATGATATACAAGGACATTATGGAGTCGGAAGAATTGATCAACCCGACATAACCACCCATCGACATCCTTTCCACTGAACTTAGGGAAGTCTAATTTAGGCATTCTGAAGGTTGGATCCCGATCAACGTGATTGTTATCTGGTGTTCGTCGACCTCGTTCAGAGTTTTCAGCATGGTGTTCAGTTTTGGTACTACCTTGCAATTTGGTCTCCATCTCTATGAGTTGTTCTTCTAAGCGGATTCTAGTGTTATCCTGATCCAGTCGAAGCTCTCGAATCTCTGTGCCTATGTTCTTGTTTGTAGAGGTCAAGTCAGCAATGGATTTTTGTAGGTCGGCCAATAATGTGCCCAAGTCTAAATCCTTTTGTTGTTGTCCTCGAGTGTCGCTTGCCATTGCGGTCCCTCTTGTGCTGATTTACTAAAAATAGACCTCAAATTTTTAGGAGTTACTATTTTTAGTAAGGGTCCAAAATTTAATTTGGGAAATGAGTTGCAACACTGATTTTAGGATAGGGTCCACTCCGGTGGCTGTTTGATCTGAGCGCTCAATGAGGAGATATACTGAATTTCTTGACTTTTTGTGATCTCCTGTTGGTTGCAAGTCGATGTCAAGGTAATTTCTTCCACTTGTACTTAAAATTTCACCAATGAGTCCTTGAGGGTCTTTTGTGCAGAATAACAAGTAGATTCTATTCCCAAAAATTTGGATCAATTTGATGGACCGATGAAAAGTTATGGCCTTAGCAAGAAAAATCAAAATTTGCTATTTTTAGAAATTTGGTGCAAAATTTGACCAGGAGCTGCCAAGGACAATTTTGTCTAGAATAGAGTGTAGAATTTTTTGCTAAATTTTTGAGTCAATCTGAGCTCTGTGTGAAGAGATATCCATATTTTAATAAAATTTTAGTGTGTTTCGGTTTCTGATTTGGAGTTACAGTTCAAAATTTGGGACCTGGGATCAACTGTTTCGGACCTGTATACTGCACCCTGACCACCCTGTCACTATCATATTCTTTCCTCTATCACCTGTATTGCGGTTACTAACACTATTCCTATCACTGACCCTAGGGATTCTCTGACATTGATAGTACTATTTTTGACACTAGAAGTCTATAATTCTGGACTATTATAGAGGGTTGTTACTATCGACTTGACTATCTCTATTACTGACTAGACTATTTTTGTCACTATCCTGACTATTCTATTTTTGACCACGGGCTACTGCAGACACTTGCAAGATCTATCTTGACTATTGGTGCATGCAAGTTTGTTTTCTATGATAAGGAATGCCTTCTCCGTATGCTCACTTTTGGGGTTGTGAATGCAGGTTAACAGAATAGGGATGGTGTTGATTTGTAGGTGGAAGTTATGTTTTGTAGAACCAGGGTATGCTAAGCAAGGGAGTATGTAATACCCATAGGCCCTCTGTTATACCGCAGTGATGAACAATAGTGCTCGGACCAATATTTTAGGCCACTACTCAAGGAGGATTCCACACATACCCTTGAGCACACTATCTGCCTCTCTGACAGTACGAGAGGGTAATCGTCCGGGATGTTGTGTCCCATGGACTATGGATAATACAAGGCCGAAAAGCTTCCTAATGGATAAAATCTTGTTTAAACCTAGATTGTCTCTCGATATACCCGAAGATACGTGGGAGCTCAATTTCATGTGCGAGTGTTATCTGAGGCCTGGGTATTGGAGCCTGATCGCCCCTCACTTCACTAGACGCTTTATGGGCTATCTAGCTTAGCCAATAATGATAGCTCCTTCACGATATTTTAAAACCCCCGACACAGGGTTTCTAACCTACACAACTACTATATTTTTTTTGGTATTTTTTGATTTTCTACGAAAAAAATGATTGTATTTTTTGGATTTTTTTTTATAAAGGAAAAATAGAAATAAAAACACACAGGAAAATTATACCTAACAGGCGGAATGACTGGCAAGAATCATCTCAGTTGCAATAGAACTTGGCCCTGGAAAGCGCTCTGATACCACTTGTTAGGAACCTACTATTAAAATAAAGCACACTCACACAAAATACTGAAAAATAACTCACATACATCAAATAACGCAATATCACTATGCAGAAATCAATTACAGAAATGAAACAATCTCACAGTAACACTGAATCGCGGGCCTCTTCGAGGGGGCAACCTCCTTCAATATTTCATTAGCTTGCAAAAGGATAATCTCGTACATGGCTTCATATATTTTTAAAGGAAAACTACATGCAACCCTACCTAAATGCTCAAGAGGTGGCTTACATGCAAAATGCCACTCGAGCTAGAATCTCCCACCAAATGGTGGTTACAATCTTGATAAAAATGGTTACATGAAATGGTACCACTTGGCGAGGTATCTTACTACATCGGTTACAATATTGATAAAAATGGTTACATGAGATGGTACCACTTGGCGAGGTACCTTTATTGCCACCTACATTACTAAGTATTGCATAATAACATTAAAATAGGATCCCCACGTTGGAAGTGGGTTATTACATAGGTAAATGAGAATTACAACATGGTGTTAGGATAGGATCCTAACAAAATTATGGAGAAAGAGATGGAAAATTTTGTGCATGATATAAAATTTAATATGAAACAAAGAGATCATATTAGAGTATAAGTTAGGTCAAAACAACTATTTACCACTCCTAAGAAAGTAGCAAGAAAAACCCCTCTACATCATCAAATGATAAAGGCCATTATAATTCATTTAAATCAACCATTAAAAGAAAAATGATAAAAATATGATGAAGTAAAATGCACAAATTCAAATAGAGTGAAAGGCACCAAAGAAGATAAATAGAAAAATTTTAAAGCAAATGAGGTGAAGAAAGTCAAGGCTTACTAATGAAAGTAGCATAAAATCCTCTCCTTGCATTAATAATGAAAGTAGTAAATAGTGCATCCACTACACTTTAGGTTTTCAAGAGCAACATAATAAAGAAATACATATGGAGGATATACATATAAATTAAGATTTTCCAAGATAGAATTATAAATTAATCACTATGGAGCCTAGTCATTGTCCTTTAGGGTTTTTTAGGTAACATAAATAATAAATGGTTTATGAGGCTATTCCTTACACTTTATATTCTTTAGGTAAACACAAATCTTGAGAAGATAATTCTCATTATAATCAATATAGAAAACTAGAAGAAATCAATGAAAATGAAACTATTGGTAGGAATGGAAAAAGGAGAGGAAGGATGTCAAAGCATGATAAAAGAGAAAAAATATATATAAAGGGGTATAAATTTGGTAAGCTAAATAAAAATATAATGGGTGTTAACAAGAAGTGGGGCTAAGCCCACTAATAAAAATAAAAAGTGATATTTTTTAATATACATTAGGTAAACTCATATAGCAGAAATATTGGATAGACTACAAGTAAAATATACAGTCTCTTCAGATATTCTATTGCAAGCAAGATCAAATCATAAGACCATTCTTTTAACTTGTTAATTATCTAATAGTGGTCATCCAAATCCATTTACTTGTAGTCTATGTGGCTCCAAGACCTTGATTTCTTCTAGATGGTTATGCTATGGTGGGATGAAGAAAATTTGAAGAATTATGTACGTATAAGTTTGTTTAAAATATGAAATATCTAAAGGAGAAAATAAATATTTGGAATATCAAATATTTTGGTAACATCTTAAAGAAAAAAATGAATTGAATCCAAGCTCAAAATTTTACAAGAGATGGTAGAAATCAATGGAGTGGACCAAGACTCTTATTTGAAAGAAAAACACTTACTTGTTTATTATCATAATGCATTGAAATAGAAGTAATATAAATTCCAAGAATCTATGGAGAAATGACTAAAGGAAATAGAAATACAAAAAAATCATGTTACAACAAAAACAATTTTTTCTTTTTGTTGCATCAAAAACATGTTAATTCTAGATGGAAGAAATATTAAGGAAAAAGAAAATATCAAGAAGGAAGCAAATAACTTTTTCAAAAATATTTTGTTAAATAATGTGCAAGATAAGGAGACACAATGTAAGATCACATAGGGACAAAATGAAAGCTTTATGAAGAATATATATGGGGAGCTATATGATGTTTCTCTTTCTATACTAACAAGGCACCTAGCTTGGATGGATTTCCTATAATATTCTTTCATAAATTTTGGGATATATTCAAGAGTGATATGTTGGTTATAGTTGAAGATGTCCAAAAAAGGAAGGCTATAATACGTGATATCAATATCAATTTTATTATATTGGTTCCTTATAAAGGTGAGAAATTATTTTGATAATTTTTTCCCAATAAGTCTTTGTAGTGTGATTTATAAGATCATTTCAAAATTTAAGGCAAACAGGTTGAAAAGCATCCTAGAATTTCTTATCTTAAAGGAACAAGGTGGTATTATTCATGACAGACAAATTCTTTATTATGTAATCATTGAATAGGAGACCAAAACTTCTCTTTATTCCATGAAAAAACTAGGTATGCTTATGAAATTAGATATGATTAAAGCATATGATAGGGTTTCCTAGATTTTTCTATACAATATTCTCAAAATGGTTGATTTTGATCATTATTGGTGTAAATGGATTAAATGTTGTTATAGGAGTTTGAAATATTATATTTTGATCAATGATCCTACTAGTTAATTTAAGTCATCTTGTGGACTCTACCAAGGTGATCCACTATCCCCTTATCTATTCATTATTCTTACGGAGGCATTAGGGAGAGCTTTCCAAAAGATCAAAATGAAAGAAAAAATTAAAAGTATTTAGGCTATCAAAAATGGTCCCTTCAAATATCATCTCTAATTTATTGATGATACTTTTCTTCTAGTCATCACTCAATCAATGAGACGATGGAGTTAAAATAATATCATCATGTAATAAGAGGGATACTAGATAGTTGGTTGATACTATAATATATAGAATTTTTATTAACATTGTCCTAGATTTACAATGGATTACTATGGATATTTTAGGGGTTAAAAATTAAAATATTCTATCAACCTACTTGGGTACTCCTTTGTATCATAAAGGAAATAAAAAGGAGCTTTGGGTCTCTTGTTTGGATAGAATAAAATCTTATTTGATAGGTTAGAAAGGTAAGTTTTTCACCATAGAAAGAAGGCTACAACTCATAAAAACTACAATCCATCCTTATTATATGATGTTGCTTTCAATATTATTAATAGGTATAGCAACAGAATTTGATAAAATTCAAAGAGACTATCTTTGAAAAGGATGTGAGTAAAATTTTAAGTTTCCTCTTTGAAAGTGGGATAGGATTTTGCAAAGGAATAAATATTGGAGAAGTAGGCTTGTAGAATTGTAAATTCATGAGTGTGGCCTTAAGGACAAAACTTGGGTAGAGATTATTCAAAGATCAATGAAAGAATTGTGCAAAAATATTACTTCAAAATATATATGTTTTCTTGGTGCAATGAAATTATATAGAAAAAGAATAGTATCCAAAGGATTCACAATATGGAACTTCATATCATATAGTTTGCTATTAATCAAAAACATATTATATGGTTATTCAATGAGGGTAATTATTAATTTTTTTAGTTTGATTCTTGGTTGAAGAATTATCCTATTATCACTAATTCAAAATGGTGATCATTGACTCAGGCATGCCTAGCTTGTAAAGGTCCAAAGGTCAAAGATTATATTAATGTAAACAACAAGTCTAGATCATGGATTTTTATTAGTAACTTGGTTGAAGGAGAGGAACACAAAAAAAAATCAAATGAGCTTTAAAATATGCTTCAATACTTTTATTTGTCTATTTTTACATGAAAGGATGAGTTGGTTTCAAATCTATCAAAATATGGTGGATAGTCGGTCAAGTTGATATTTGGGGATTTATGGATTTAGAGATATTGAAGTTTCCTAATTCTAATTATTTTTCTTGTAAGAATGTTTGGTCACTAGAGACTCTCCCTAAGGCCTAAAAATTGCTTTTGTTAGAAAATTAAAGTAAGATTCTTCTAGGAGAGAATCTACAAAGAAGAGGATATCATGGACCTACCATATGTGCCTTATATGAGAAGGATTTAGAAACATCAGACTATTTACTTTTTCATTATCCCTTTGCTCAAACCATTTCAAGTTATTTTTTTATAAATATAAGAATATATCGGATAGATCCATGAGCATTGAAAGAGTTGATCAAATGTTAGATTAGTTATTTTCAAAGATAAAACATTATGTATTCTATGGAGGATTTTTCATACTATTGTTTGTTAAAATTTATGGCTTGAATGGAATAATATAATTTTTAAAAATAAATATCAAAATCATGCCCAAGTTTGGAACCATACTATTGTCTCTCTTATAGAATGTTTATAGATATGGAGTTCATCAAGGGAAGTCTCAATTGTGTAAAAAGAGGTGGTAACAACTTGGTTATAGGATTTGAACATACAAGGAGGAGTCATCTATGATAATGGAATTAAACAAAGTATATACTTTTATCTAAGGTAAAATGAAAATATCTAGGATAATGTGAATATAGATTTCATTGAGAAATGAGAGGATGTTTTTTGTAGGACTGCCTAAACTATCAAACTTGTTTTAGCCATATTTCACTTATCTGAACTTAGATTGAGCTGAAATTATGAGGGTAGATGCCTGACAAACCTTAGAATGTCTCCACAAAATTTTATATCATTTGGAGTAAAAAAAATCCTAGTGCATATCTATGTGTGAAAAACATTTTGGCAAGTGAATATGCAAGGGTTGCATCTGGGTTGAGTGCAAGTAGCTCCAGACGTTGGTTTTCGGGGCCTTCGGGCCCTAGCGGCCAAAATATTTATGGTTTTTGCTCAATATTTTAGCAGGATATATTGCAAGGGATCCAAAATGGGTTATAAATCTATATTTCAATAGATCTTCATGCTAGGAACTTGATTGACAATGGCTTCCAATTTGTTGCACAAAAAAATGAAAATCATACCTTTCCATGATATCTAGAACATGGATTAAAGAGATCACGAAACAAGTTTCAAGTAGCTGATAAAAAATGGTTTAGATCTCAATTGAATCTTGTGATAATGTGCACCCACAAAATAAATCCACTTTGGATGTCAAGGGTAATAATTTCCAAGACTCAGCCCCAAAAATTAATTTTAGGGATGCCCTTTGTGGTGGGCAGCCTCAGTATAATGCTAATATTAATCTTAGGGCTTCTCGTAAACCTCTAAGAATGCCTAAGATGGATCCTAGGAAAATGGAGTCATGATGTCTTAAAGAATTTGATGGAACTCCTATTGTTAATCTTGATATGGGTAACATTTAGACTAGCATTGAAGATCTAAAAAAAAAGGACTAATTTATCGTTCCATGGGTTTTTGTCCGAGCCTATCTGCTTTCAAACTTTGGGTTGTAAAAATCTAAAAAACTAAAGGTGAGTTACAAATCTCTATTTATCCAAATGGTTATTTTCTTATTTTATTTGTTAATAATGAAGATAGAGAGAAAACATTTCAATGGATTCCCTGGTTCTTTGGAAGGGTAGGGATTTTCATGAAGCCTGGCATACTAAATTTAAAGCCAAAGAAGAGATACCTTATAAAGGTCTCGTGTCGGTTAGACTCTTTGGCCTCCCAATTGAAATATGGAATCCGATTGTTTTTCTTCAATTGAAAACTTTTTAGGAACTTTTATGATGACTGCTAATTGTACTCAAAAATTTGACCTATTATTTATGCTTGGATTTGTGTTTTAATGGATTTTTACAAACCCTACCTAAAAAGATCACTTTAGAATTTGGAGAGGACACTTGGGAGCAAGTAGTGAACTATGAGAACATTCCTTTCCATTGTAGAATTTTCCATGAATATGGTCATTTGGCTAGTGTTTACCCAAATAAAATTTCAAATCAAAAGAAAGAAGATATAAACTCAACAGGTTTTCAAATGCCTAAGAAGAAGAACACTCAGAAATAACTAATTATGAAGTATCAATCTAAGTTATCTGCTAATATGTTTGAAATTATTTCCACAAATGATGTCCCAAGTAAGGAAGAGGAAATAATGGAAATAGAAATATTAGAAACACAATTTAAAAATGAAGGGAAGAACTCAGAGATAAACCAACAAATCAAAGGTTTTCAACGGGAAAAAAAGGGAGAAGATATACATAAGAAAAATAATCTTTTAAATGTTAAAAAATCAAATAATACAGGTTCCAATATAGACTCTATTGAACCTTATGGTAACATTTTGACTGTGTACATGCATTCTTCAAGGTTAGAAGCCATCTCAGATTCAATTGGAGTAAGTCAATAAACAAGGAAAAAATATTGAAGATGGATTCTAATCAAAAGGCAAGTCGTAAAACCAATCAACATCATAGGGTAAAAGAAGGTGAAAAGCTTGTAGAGAAAGGTAATATTAATACTCTTACCAACTTTTTTAGCCCTATTATTAATGAATATCATCACTTAAAATTTTAGAGGACTCAAAGGGAGTCTTTAAAAACAAAATGAAATTAGAAAAATGATTCAGATAAATCATCCACATCTTTTTTTCCTTCAAGAAATGAACATGTCAATAGAGGAAATAGAATCAATTGCTAGTAAAATTTGGCTAGCTAGAAAAGTGGTTTTCCTAAGTTCTTAGGGGACTTTTGGTGGCATTGCTTACCTTTGGGACCCAAAAGAGGTAGTTATTCACCATATGATTGGTAGTTGGGGTCTTTTGGCTATAGCTATTTAAAGTAGACATTCCAACCAAATTATGCTCTGCATTATTGTTTATGCTCTAACTACTTTGGAGGAAAAAGAAGATAATGGAAGGATGTAACTTATATTATCTCTTATTTTTTTGAAGCTTGGATCTTGATCAGAGGAGATTTCAATACCATCCTATCTCTGGATAAGAAAATGGGAGGAAATATAAATTTGGATAGGAGCACTGACCTCATGAGCAAATATATTACAAACCTCCATCTTGTGGACATCCAACCAGATAATGGCCTTATGACTTTGTCTAATAGAAGGTAAGGCTTAGCTTGTATAATGGAGATATTGGATAGGTTCTTGCTCTCTGATAATTTCTTAATACATGGTCACATTTCTAAAGTGAAGACTCTTAACAATGTTGGTTCGGATCATTGGCCAGTCATGGTGGAAATATGGAAAACCAATGTGAGTTTCTCTCCTTTTCGATTTTAGTTAATGTGGATTAGAGAGAGTTCCTTTAGACCTCGAGTGCAACAATGGTGTAAGGAAGGTAAAACTAGGTATGAGAGTAAGATGTTATGTTTTACCAAAAGATTGTAATATATTAAATCCAAAATCAAGAATTGAAACTGGAAGGATTATGGGGATGTTCATAAAAAAATATGAAGTTATTGCTCAACATGAAAATTTGAATAAGAAAATATGTTTAGATGGCCTCACAGAGAGTAGAAGTGCAGATGAAATTAATATCACTACTCAGTTAGAGAAATGGAAAAAAAAAGAATAACTCTTATGGAATAAAAAATATAGAATTCAATGGCTCAAAGAAGGAGATTGAAATACACATTTCTTCCACAAATATCTTCTAGCTCAAAGATCTCGCAACTTTATTTCTTCCCTAAAATCAAATTCTGGATATGTTGTCTACACTTGGGATGGTATGAACTCAATTGTTGTCAATTACTTTTCCAGTATTTTTGTTGCTACTCCTCTTAACTCGGCTTATCAACAAAATATTATTCAAGCAATCCCTTCTCTTATCAATTCTGAGGATAACTCTATTTTTTTTTACTACTCCTAATACTATTAATGAGATTCAATAGGTAGTTTTTAAAATGCAAAAAGGGAAAACCCCAGGTCCTAATGGTTTTTCCATTGAGTTCTACCAAGAGTTCTAGGATATCCTTCATGTTGATTTATTAGAGGTGGTGGAAGAAGCCAGGAAATCCAAAGATATTCTGAAGGTTATCAATAAAACTTATATTACTCTTGTTCCAAAATCTCAAGAGTTTGATCATATCTCAACTTTTAGATCTATTATTTTATGTAATGTTCTCAAAATCATTACTAAGATCATGGCAGAAAGGTTGAAGCCTCTTTTGCATAAGATTATTTCCCCTAAATAAGGGGGTTATGTGGAAGGGTATAAAATAGTGGATGAGATAGTTCTTGCTCAGGAAGCCATCCATTCCATGGATATGCAAAAATATCCTTCCATGTTCATTCGGTTAGACTTATTCAAAGCTTATGACAGAGTGGATTGGCACTTCCTTACCAAATTTTTGAGGCAATTTGATTTCTCTTTGGATTGGATGGATTATATTATGGAATGTATCTCTTCATTTTTCTACTTAGTTCTTATCAATGACATGCCTTCTCAGTTTTTCCCAGCTTCCAGATGTATTAGACAAGGTGACCCCCTATCCCCTTATTTATTCATCATTCTTGTTGAATGCTTGGGTAGGTCTATAACCAAAAAGAGAGAAAACAAAACCCTTTAGGGGTTTACCATTGCTCATGGAGCTAGACCTATCTCTCATATTCAATTTTTTGATGACTCTACTCTTTTAGGTAAAGCTATAGTTAAGGAAGCTTCTAATATTAAGCAAATCATTAGCTATTTTTCTAAGGCTACTGGGCAATTGATCAATGAAGATAAATATAAAGTCATTTTCTTTCACTGCTCTACCAGATAGGATTCCATGGTCTTGGATAAATTAAGATATAAGAAGGCCTCCCTTTCGATCACTTATTTAGGTATTCCCATAAATATTCAAAGACGAAAAAAAATATTGGAATTGGTTGTTAGACAAAGTCAATAAGAAAATTGGAAAGTAGACCAATAGGTGGATTGCTTATAGGGGTAGAATCACCTTGGTAAAATCAGTCCTTCAAGCTATTCCTATTTATGTTTCTACCATGTTGAGTATGCCAAAGGTTTTTCTTCAAGAACTAGATCAAATCATTCATTGGTTCCTTTGGACTGGTACCAAGGAGAAAATAAAATGGGCCTTGGTGAAATGGGACACTTTATGTCTTCCTAGGAATGAAGGGGGTTTAGAATTATGGTCTACTATTAATATTAACAAAGCTTTAGCTTCTAAATTATATTTGAGGATTTTGAATAACCTTAATGCTCTTTGGGCCAATAATCTCTATGCTAAATATACTAAGAACAAAAGTCCTGAAGGCCTTGTTCGCTATCAATTACCTACCAAAGGTTCTTCCATTTTAGCAGTTCTTAAGACTGGTGAGGATTTGATAAAGAGCAATAATTTTGGATCATTCATAGTGGTCAACAAGCAAATTTTTGGACATATTCTTGGGATGTTTACAAGCCTTTGATAACTATGTTTCTCGATTAGAGGTCTTGGATGGAGGAGTTTCACTAAGCAAACTAGATAAAGGTGGCTAATTATTATCGGTACCATATTGGTAATTCATAGGGTGGTAGATATTGGATCCCTATTGAGGATTGGCCTATCAAAATCCCAAAAAGGTAAATACAAGATATCCAATGCATCCTTCATATGAGATCTCTCTCTTGATCACATAAAAATAGATTGTTTTGGATGGAAAAGCACTACTAAGGGTGAGTATTCAGTTGCTCAAGTTTATTTTGTCTTATGCCATAATAATCCCAACCAATATTCTGACATATTTTCTCAATTGTGGGTTTAAAATCTTTGGCTTAAGGTGAGGTTCTTTATTTGGCTTTTATTGCATCGCAGGATGCTTATTGGTGAGCAACTTATGAAGCATGGTTTTCATGGTCCTTTTAGATGTGAAATATGTGGAGAGAATATGGAAACTTTGAGCCATATTTTTATTGAGTGTACTTTATCCTCTAAGCTATGGAGGAGAATGGCCACTTTACTTGGCTTACAGTGGTCCAATTTTCTACTTTTGAACAACTTTGGAGGGATTGGCCTCAACAAGAGGGTGTTGATCATTTTATTAGGTAGTTAGTTTGGATGGGTTCTACCATTCTTCTTTGGAATATCTGGAATGAGAGGAACAATCAAATTTTTAATCAATATAGAAAGGATATTCACTAAATATAGCAAAATACCATTGTCAACTTAGTTTAATCAGTCCAACAAATCCTTAATCACCCCCAAAACTCCCACCAAATATGATATTAAGTGATGCAAAGATTGAAGATTAACTCTTCTAAGGGAAACCAACTTAAAGTGAATGTGAGTAATTGCAAGATGGATAGAACAAGGAATTGAAAACCTCCTCCTAAGGATTTTAGAAAAGTCAATAATTATGGAGACTCTAAAGGGAACCCTAGAAAAACTAGTGCGAGAGGAATTGGTAGACTTTTAGATGGCTCCTTGGTTTCTACTTTTGCTGATAAGTTTGGTATTCTATCCAATAACTTTTCTGAGGGATATGGCATCCTTAAAGGCCTTCAAGAGGCTACTAAGGTTGGATGGGAAAAGTGTTGGAAATATTGAGCATATTGTGTTATCATTGATGTCAAAGGTTTGATGTCAAAAGGTTGATGTCAAAGAGAGTTTGGTATGGTAGAAATATTCTTCTATGATTGAATAATTATGCAAGGCAAGGCTTATCTCAAGCAAGGAAATTGTTGTAAAGAAAGGTTTATTGTAAATAAAGGGTTTATAATATTTATGTTTAAATATTATAAATAATAAGGATATATAGGTTTAAGAAGTTTACTTTGGACAAAGGTCTCAAAAAGAAATTAATTTGACAAAGGACTACAAGCAAAAATATTATAATATTTAACACCAAGGTTAAATATTATAATAAAGAATAAATTTGAATTGTCAAAGGCACCAAGAATTTAAATTTAAAAAGGTGGCAATACAAAGGTAGAGCTGACATCATGATAAAAATCATAATGCATATTTAAAGAGGCAAATAAAATCATTTTGCAAATATTTTTTGGAGAATGTACGTTTCGTATCGTTCATTGAAGGCATAAAGTGAGACCAATGCCATTTTGTTTGAGAACAGAGTGTGGAGAAAAGATAAGTGTCATTTCGTTTGAGGCCATAGTGAGAATAGAATATGAGCACCATTTTGTTTGAGAGTAGAGTGAGAAGAGAAGACCAACACCATTCCATTCGTGAGGGCAGAGTGTGAAGAGAAGACCAGCACCATTCCCTTTGTGAGGGCAGAAGAAAATATGAGTGCCATTCATGAGGGCAGAAGATAAGATGAATGACATTTTATTGAGAGCAAAGGAAAAATACAAACGTAGTTCACTAAGAGCAAAGGTTGAAGGAAAGACAACATCATTCATTGAAAGTAGAAGAAAAAGACAAGCATTATTTGTTGAGGTAGAAGAAAGGACAAAGCACAAGGTTCAAGGTAGGGCAGTGATTCAAATAGAATTTTGTGCACTCAAGACTTGTGTGGGTAGCTAGCCCATGCGGTGGACTAGCTTGCACTAGGACGTAGGCCAACGAAAGGTGGAGGTTCGAGTCATGATGGCAACACTTGAGGCAAGGTAATTTTTTTTATTAAAGTGAGGTATGCATTATGTTTGACCTAGGGAGGCATAAGGTTTATTTTTGCTTTGTTAGTTGTGCATATTGCTTGACGTAGGGAGACATAAGGTTAAAGTCTTGCATGATATAATTGAAATTAGAAATTACTGTATGCACATTTCAGATTCTATGTATGGTTCATAAGAGTGAAATAGTTTCAAAAATTTAGGAGGAATAAGGTGCTTGAAAGTAAAATTAAAATATGGTATGCACTTAGGGTTATTGGATGGTGATATTGAAAATTACAAGTGGCTCTTATAAGTAGGAGTTATAAGGTGTTTGAGGTTTAATAATTGTGTGTAATTCTGCATTGTGAAAGAAAGTTTGAAAGGTTTTGATCTTTGTTTAGAAAGGCTTGTTTTGGGAAATTAAAAAGGTTGTAAGGCTTTATTTTTGTGCACAAATTTTGAGAGGATTTTTTCATGTGGGTAATTGAAAAGTGTTATGCTAACTAATCCTTGAAGTGGCATAAGAAAGACAAAATTTTGAGACAGGTTTTGAGGGCTCATATTCATCAAAGCAAGCTAAGAGGTATGGTGACATTACTCCTTATCTAAGGTGTTTGATTGAGCAAATATTTTTGAATAATAAGGTGGAGAAATAAGGATTGTATATGTGCATTGTTGGAAATATTTGAGCTAGGGTTTGTGAATAAATTGTGCTTCATTGTTTGAATAAATTTGTGAAACTTTTGAGCATTGGTTTGAGTGACATTGAATGTGGATGAGCAAGTGTTAAGAAACTAGTTTTGTGAAGCAATTTGTGCATTGGGCTTGAGTGATACTGGAAAGAACATATTGTAAAATTATATTGCATATCATTTCCTATGTGTTCTTGAACAAGAATTTGGGTAGAACATATCTGAAGTATTATGATCAAGCATGTGTTATGAGAAGTTTTGAGCATGTGTTAGAGCAGGTTTGAGTAGATATAGTAAGCATACTAGAGCATGATTGTGAGCTATTTTGAGCAAGCCTTTTTAGAGAGGGCTTGTGACCAATTCTAAGCAGGTTTTGTAAGCAGGTTTGAGACAGACTTGTGAGCAGGTTTGAGGTAGACTTGTGAGAAGGTATGAGATAGATCGGTACAGGCAGTTGAGCAAATTTGATCAGATTTATGAGTAGATTTTATCATAGTTAAGCAAAGGTGAGAACAGGATTTGGAAGTCAACTAGCACAAAGGCGATAGAGTTCTCCTATGGATAGAGGTCCACAAAAAAGAGCAATGGAGACAGAGGTCTCCTATAGATAGAGATACATGAACTTGAGCATAGGGGATCGTTGTCTCCTTTGGACAAAGGTCCATAAAAATTGTAATAAGGATTTGGTTCCCAAAATATTTGTTGAAAAATTTATAAGAAATATTTTCTTCGTGGACATAACCCACATTGGGTGAACCACATTAAATCATGTCTCTCATGTGTGTGATAATGTGTGCATTATTTACTATCTTGATATTATTGCTATTATTATTTGGATTGAAAAGTAAAAAGTTGTATCTTATACTGTTCACCCCCCTCTCATTATAAGCTTATGTTCTTAAATTGGTATCAGAGCGAGTTCCTTCGTGAAAAGCCTAACAGTTTTAAGGAAGATCCTACAAGAATACACATGACCACAAAAAATGGAGAAGAAGCCATGGTTGATATAAAAGAGGAACTTATTACTCCTCTTGAAAATTTAGAAAGAGTTAGAAAGAAGAATTCAAGATTTAAGGCTCAAATTCAAGAGGATGAGAAAGCAAAGACAAAGCTTCTACAAAATCTCATAGACCTAAAGGTGAAAGTTGAAAATACAAATAAAAATGAAAAATATATGGAAGAACGGTTAAAGGTAAAAGAGTTAGAATGTGAAATATTGGAACTTGAAATTGTCTCTCTAAGAAAGGGAGTTTAAAAGTCTAAGGATAAGTTACAACAAAATATAAGGTTAGGGAAACATAAAGAGGAGTCAAGATCCAAAGGAACAAAGATATCAAAGAAATAAGAGCCCATGACCTATGCTAATATATTGAAAGACAAAAGTATCGAGGAGGAATAAAATAGAGAAACATCATGGATAAAAGTCAATTACATAAACAACAAAGGAAGAATCATGCGACCATATCATTCAAGGCAATCTAACAGGTTACAAAATTTCTTCCATGGTTATTGTTTTTCATGTAACAAATATGGTCATAAAGTTATACATTGCATGGTTCGTGTGAGAAATAATGTTGATAGAAATTTCAATTCATTTACACCTCTCATGGATAAAAATATCATCTGTTACAAATGTAATAACTTTGGGCACAAGGCCAAATTGTGTAAAACAGTATTTTCTAAATCAATAAAAAAGGAGGATCAAAAGGCTCAAAAGAATACAACCTCAAAAGTTTAGAAAAGGGAAGAGGAACAAGAAAAGGAGAAGTCAATGTTGGTACAAACAACCCTTAATGGACAAGATAAGAGAAACCAGTGGTATGTTGATAGTGGTTGTTCAAGTCATATGATAGGTGGTAAAAGTAAATTTCTTTCACTCAAAGAAATCAATGGAGGATCAGTAAATTTTGGTGATAATGCTTTAGCAAAAATTGTTGGAAAAGGGACTTTAAATTTAGATAATGGAAAATCAAAGATAAAAAATGTATTGTATGTTAAGGGATTGAAACACAATTTACTAAGTATAAGTCATCTTTGTGATCAGTGGAACACAGTCACCTTTCATCCAAATAGGTGTGAGATTAGAAAATCCAAGATATGAAAGCTTATTGCAGATGCTAGTAGAACTTCAAACAATCTCTACATGTTGAGTGAAATTAAAGGAGAAAAATATTTCTTATCATAAGTGGATGAGAGTTGGTAATAAGCAACAAACAAGCGTTCAAAGACTTACCCAAGATAAAAAGACCCCAGAGCACAATTTGTGCACAATGTCAGCATGGTAAGAAAACAAGAATAAGTTTCAAGTCAAAAGAGTTTTCTTCATCTGAACCATTGAAACTAGTTCACATTGATTTATGTGGTCCTACAAGGACAAAGAGTTTACAAGGTGAAAGATTTTTTTGGTAGATAAGATACTATAACATTTACCGGGTTTTACAAGTTGACCCAAAACCTTTTACAAAAATCAGCCCAGGGTTGTTGATGAACATGTCCTTACTAAGGATCATATATATGTAAAATCTACATGTCGCCAAAGCCATTACATCCGGTAAGGCACATAGCCTATTATCAAAAAGAAAATTCCCATACAAAATTTTGGGTATACCCCGAGAAAACACACTTGCATCATAATTACAAAAAAAAAATAGACATAGATCCCTTCCTTGAAACAGTGGAGAAACAAAAAGTTGCAGACACACATATCAAAGTACTAAAAAAACTCTCACAAGATTTGTATTGATAGTTACTCTTAATAATTATTTGGTGATTGCTTTCTTTCGTATATGACATGTTTTGGGACCACATCCTGTCTTGGTCAATCAGCCTTGGAGAAGTGAACCTGCTGGCTAGATTTATGGCAGTGGCTATCTGGTGGTCCACGTGGCTCTGGTTAGAAGTTTTATATTATCATTTCTTTCCTGCCCTGTGATTATCAACCAACCTCAAATTACTAAGATGACTAGGAGCCATGTTATCTGACATGTGACTGTCCCCATTAGTCTTTGTGGTATTTCCAAGTAGCATCCACAAATATTGATAGCTCGGATAATTTTTATTGTGAGTCCATTTCAAAAAAGAGGCGGGAATACTCCTAGCCTTTGAACTTATAGTGCCTTCCCTTTTGGTAAATTCTACTATCATTCTTGGCATTCTTGTTTAATAAGCTCCTCTACTTCGCTTAGGACATCGTGTTCCCATTTGAAAAGTCTGTCACCATCGACATCCAAATTGGTCGGCTTATCAACAATTTTGTTAGCTTCCCAAAAGACATGTTGGGTTTTTTTGTCTTGTCTTCCCTGGAAAAGGATCCTAGCCTCCTCAAAAATTGTTTTAATCCTCCAAGGAGGTGTTTTCCAATTATTGAGGAGATTTATAACATGCATAGAGTCTCCTTCTATGATCAAATTTCACGTGGCTTTGGTTCGAAGTTTTATATTATCGTTTCTTTCCTGCCCTGTGATTATCAACCAACCTCAAATTACTAAGATGACTAGGATCCATGTTATCTGACATGTGATTGTACCCATTAGTCTTTATGGTATTTCCAAGTAGCATCCACAAATATTGATAGCTCGGATAATTTTTATTGTGAGTCCATTTCAGAAAAGAGGCGGGAATACTCCTAGCCTTCGAACTTATTGTGCCTTCCCTTTTGGTAAATTCTACTATCATTCTTGGCATTCTTGTTTAATAAGCTCCTCTACTTCTCTTGGGACATCGTGTTCCCATTTGAAAATTTTGTCACCATCAACACCCAAATTGGTCGGCTTATCAACAATTTTGTTAGCTTCCCAAAAGACATGTTGGGCTTTTTTGTCTTGTCTTCCCTGGAAAAGGATCCTAGCCTCTTCAAAAATTGTATTAATCCTCCAAGGAGGTGTTTTCCAATTATTGAGGAGATTTATAACATGCATAGAGTCTCCTTCTACGATCAAATTGCACGTGGCTCTGGTTTGAAGTTTTATATTATCATTTCTTTCCTGCCCTGTGATTATCAACCAACCTCAAATTACTAAGATTACTAGGAGCCATGTTATCTGACATGTGACTGTCCCCATTAGTCTTTATGGTATTTCCAAGCAGCATCCACAAATATTGATAGCTCAGATAATTTTTATTGTGAGTCCATTTCAAAAATGAGGTGGGAATACTCCTAGCCTTCGAACTTATAGTACCTTCCCTTTTGGTAAATTCTACTATCATTCTTGGCATTCTTGTTTAATAAGCTCCTCTACTTCGCTTGGGACATCATGTTCCCGTTTGAAAATTTTATCACCATCGACACCCAAATTGGCTGGCTTATCAAAAAATTTGTTAGCTTCCCAAAATACATGTTGGGCTTTTTTGTCTTGTCTTCCCTGAAAAAGGATCCTAGCCTCTTCAAAAATTGTTTTAATCCTCCAAGGAGGTGTTTTCCAATTATTGAGGAGATTTATAACATGCATAGAGTCTCCTTCTATGATCAAATTGCCTTCTAAGTCTTGAGTCATTTGAAGACCTCTCCACATAGCTCTAGCTTCAACTTTTTTGTTCATCCTTATTCCCAAATATTCAAAAAATACAAGCATCATATTCCCATTATGATCTCCCACAATGCCACCAGCTCCTGCTCTGCTAGGATTGTCCTTATCCGCTCCATCAAAATTAAGCTTAAACCAACCCGTAGGAGGTGGGGACCACTTAACATTGGCTCTGGGGTTGACTACCTTAGGCACAAACTCATCTAACAAGGTTAATATTAAATATTGAGAAATCATGGTCTCCTATAGATGAGGTTTACGACTATCAAAAGGGATAAGGTTCACATTCTCGTTGGTAAAGGATAGGATCCTGGTAATGATAGTTTGATGATCATGGATAGACTCATTAAAGACTCTATGGTTCCTTTCTAACCAAACCTGCCAAAGATAGTGATTAAGACAAATTTTCCACATGTATCTAAGTCTTTGGCTTGAAAATGGGCAAGGCCAATGGACAAACAAAACAAGTATGGTGGCTAGTTTAACCCAAGAAATATTGAAGGCCTGAAAAACCCCACTTAGGACAGTCAAGGAAAAAGGGCACTCAAGGAAAATGTGATAAATAATCTCCCAATTAGCCCTGCATAGATAACAACGATTAGTGATGCAAATACCTTTACGCATCATATTATCAATGGTTAGAATTATTCCTTGGAAAACTAGTCATGAAAAGACTACAATTTTCGGAATTAAATTTTTTATCCAAACTAAGTCCTTTTGGAGGACAAAATCCTCATCATCAAGCAGAAGCTTGTAAGTTGATTTAACAATGAACTGCCTGTTTTCCATAGGATCCCAGGTCACTTGATCTTCCTTGGGTCTCATGGGGATAAACTGCAGCTCGAGAATGTTACAAAGATCATTTGATTCCGCTTGAAATCCTTGAATCCTTATTTGTTTCCACTTCATTATGTCTTTGTCCTCAACCATATAATCGGAGACTTTTTTGCCAATGAGTTATTTGTGATATCTCTAATTTGGGCTAAGTTAGGATATTGCGTTAGTGGTTCATCCTTAGCCCACCTGTCATTCCAGCAATTTATCCTCTCACCATTGCCTAAAACTCATCTTAAACCTTTTTTGATGATTTCCTTACAATTGAGAATTGCTTTCCAAAAAGCAGAACCTCTGATTGGAACTGAGTCACTTAGAAATTCCATATTTTAAAGATACTTTTGTTTGATGATAGTTGTCCATTCATTTTATTCACTAGAAATGAGGCGTCATGCCTGCTTAGCTAGTAAATCTAAATTCATATGAGCAATTCTCCTAAGACCTAAGCCCCCATTTTCCCTGGGTCTACACACTTTGGTCCATCCTACAAGGTGTATCCTTTTTTCTCCTCTAATCCAGTCCATAAAAATTCTTTTTGGAGTTTCTCAATTTTTTGGAAAACCTTCATAGGGGCTTTGAAAATGGAGAGGAAATAGACTGGAATGCTCTTAAGAGAGGCCTTAGTGAGGGTCAGCTTTCCTGCTTGAGATAGAAGATGACATTTCCATCCAGCAAGTTTTTTTTGAATTCTTTCAATAACCCTATCCCACATTGACTCTCTCGGAGAACCAATGAAAAGAGGGAGACCAAGATGTGAAGTGGGAAGGTTTGCTATGTCACACCCTAAAATTTTTGCAATCCTTCTTTGCATTTGAATGGGGTGTTCAAGAAATATAACTTGCTTTTACTGAAATTAACTTTCTGACCAACAACATCCTCGTAGAGTTGTAGGATGTATTTAATTCTTTTGGCCTCAACCACCATGCCTTAGTCAATAGAAGGGTATCATCGATGAATTATTGGTGAGAAACAACCCTAGTGAGTGATGTTGCCTTTATTCCCGATATTAGTCTTGAACTGCAAGCATTTTTTATGGTTCTACCTAAATATTTTGCCACAATGATGAATAACATGGGGCTGATAGGGTCCCCCTACCGAATTCCTCTATGACTTTGAAAGTAACCAGCAGTTGTTCCATTAACCAGAATCGAGAACCATGCTTTAGAAATGCATTTTTTGATAAAATTAACCCAATGGTGGTGAAAACCAAACATAAGGAGGACAACAATAAAAAAGTCCCAATTTAGCCTATCAAATGCTTTGTTCATATCAAGATTGAGACAAAAACAGACCTTTTATTCTTATGAGCAGAGTGTAGAGCTTCATGAACTGTGATAACTTCATCCAAGATTGACCTACCCTGGATAGAGCTTCCCTGACACGGATCTATGATGCGGGGTAGAACATCTCTCATTCTATTTGCAATGGCTCTAGATCTTGTAAGAAATATTGCATAGACTGATTGGCTTGAAGTCAACCATAGATTCAGGGGTTTTCTTCTTAGGAATTAGAGAAATAAAAGTAGAGTTGAGACCTTTTGGGATATGATTTCTTGCTTGGAATTCTCTGACAACAAAAATTACATCCTCACTTACGATGTCCCAAAAATCTTGATAGAAATGAGGGGGAAAGTCGTCGGGTCTCGGGGCTTTTTCTAGCTCCATGCTAAACAAGGCTTCCTTAATTTCCTCATCATAAAATGGAGCTAGAAGCGTAAGGTTTATATCCTCGTTTGTTATGCTAGGAATGGATTACAAGAGAATATATTTGGCCTCCTCATTGCACTGTGATTCCTGACCAAGGATAGAATTGAAATAAGTTACTACCTCCTTTCTGATTTCTATTAAGTCCTGAGTAATAGAACCATCTACTTTTAAAAATATATATATCTTGTTATTTCTTATGTTTCTAAGCGTGGTGACATGAAAAACTTGGAATTTGAATCTCCATATTTCAACCAAAGAGCCCTTGATTTTTGCCTCCAATATATTTCCTCACAGGCCAAAATGTTATGAAAAATTGCTAGTTTTGTTCGTTCCTCCTACCTAGTAGTTTCATCAGCATCACCATGTTGAATCCTCTGATCAATTATCTTCAAAATCTCAACAACCTGTTTTTTATTTTCAAAGAGGTTTCCAAAGACCTCTTTTTTCCAAGTTCAAATTTTTTCCTTAACAAACTTTAATTTGCCAGCAAGTTTAAAAGAAAGTTACTTCATGCTATTTATAGATAATTTTTCTAGAATGACTTGGGTGGCATTCTTAAAAGAAAAGTCATAAGCTTTTGAGAAATTTCAAGCATTCAATATTTTAGTAGAAAATGAAACAGTTTAAAATATCAAGTGTCTAAGATCAGATAGAGGAGGAGAATTCACTTTAGATGACTTCATAGAATTCTGTGAATAACATTGAATCAAAAGATAATACTTAGTAGCAAGGACTCCACAACAAAATGGAGTAGTTAAAAGAAAAAACTGAACTATAGAGAATATGTCCAGAGTTATGCTAAGTGAGTCTACAATTTTAAATGGTTTTTGGAAGGAGGTAGTTCATAAAGCTATCTATATCATCAATAGAGCTCAAGTGAGATTAAATCATCACAAAATTATATATGATCTTTGAAAAGGAATACCAGCTACTATAAAGTATTTTTTAGTTTTTGGAAGCAAATGCTACATTAGATGGGAAGAGAAAATTTTGGGCATGTTTAAATCAAGATGTGATGAGGGTATCTTCTTTGGCTTTTCCATTAAGAGAAAAGCCTATAAATGCTATAGTAAAAGGACACATACAATTATGGAAAGTATAAATGTGACAGTTGACGAAAAAATAGGGTCAAAAAAACATCTCAAGAAATTGTATATCAAGAAGAAGATTTCCAAGAAGAAGTAGGTGAAGAATCAGAAGAAGATGAAGCACAAAGAACACAACTTAAGACTCCATACAGGTATGTACAAAAGAATCATCCAAGAGATATGATTTTTGGGAATCCAGATGAAAGACAAACAAGGAGGAAGATAATAGGAACAGGTGAACATGTAAATCTTTCTTTGTTTTCTAAAATTGAGCCCAAGGATTTCAATGAGGCAAGAGAAGATAAATTATGGGTTAAAGAAATGAATGAGGAGTTGGATCATAGAAAATAGTGATACTTGGAAACTTGTCCCACGACCAAAAGACAAGAACATAATTGGCACTAAATGGATTAACAAAAATAATTTAAATAAATATGGTCAGGTAGTTAGAAATAAAGCAAGATTAGTATGCAAAGATTATGTACATGTTGAAGGTATTTATTTCGATGAAACATTTACTCCTATTGCATGACTTGAGGGCATACGAATATTTTTAGCATTCTCAAGTTTCAAAAACTTCAGTAAATCAAATAGATGTAAAATCATCTTTTCTCAATGGCTTCTTAGAATACGAGGTCTACATTGAGCAACCTGAGGGGTTCATCCTGACCAATAAGCTAGACTATGTATGCATATTAAATAAGGCTCTTTATGGACTAAAGAAAGCCTCTAGGGCTTGGTATTAAAGGTTGGATAAGTATCTTCAAGAATAAGGTTTCAAAAAAAGAATAGCTAACAGTAATTTATACATCAAAATGAAGGACATGACTTGTTGATTGTGGTGGTCTATGTGGATGATATCATTTTTTGAGGCAGTAATGATAATATGTGTCAAAAATTTACAGTGTATGCAAAATAAATTTAAAATGTCAATGCTTGGTGAATTTTCCTTCTTCCTTGGACTAAGGATTTCACAATTAGAAAAAGGTATAGTTCTTTCACAAACCAAGTATATAAAATAAATGTTGAAAAAATTCAAATTGGAGGATTGCAAACCAGTGAGTACCCCCATGGTTACAAGATGTAAGTTGAGTAAATATGATGAATCTCCTTAGGCAAATCAGACATTTTATAGATCCATGATTGGTAGCTTACTATATGTCACAACTACAAGACTAGATATAATGCAGGCAGTGGGACTAGTGGCAAGATTTCGAGCAGTGCCAAAGGAAACACATGTAATGGGAGTAAAGAGAATTCTCAGGTATTTAAAAGGAACGATGGATTTTAGACTTTATTATCCCATAAGTAACAACTTCATTCTCACACCATATACAAATGCAAATTAGGTAGGCAATATCGATGACAGAAAAAGCACAAGTGGAGGAGCATTCTTTCTTGGAGATTGTTTAGTCTCTTGGCTAAGCAAGAAATAAGAATATGTATCCTTATCCACGACAAAGGTAAAATACATTATAGCAGTTGCTTGTTGTACACAAGTGTTATGGATTAAGTAAACTTTAAAAGATTTTAAAATAGAGCATGATCATCCCATCTCCATACTATGTGATAATACAAGTGCCATAAAAATTTCAAAGAATCCAATGATGCATTCAAGGACCAAGCACATTCTAATCAAATATCATTTCCTGATAGATTAGGTGATGGATAAGCAAGTCAAATTGGAATATGTTACTACAAAGGAAGATTGTAGACATATTTACTAAGCCACTTCCAAAGGAAGGTTTTGAGTATCTTAGCGAAAAGTTGGGAGTAGTCTTACTCCCACCCCAAAATTAATCACCTCAAGGAGATGAAGTGGTGAGGGGATTGATCTAAGAGTCTTATTTTTAGCCCCAAAGGAGTCCCTTTGCCATTGATGTCAAAGGGGGAGAGTTTCATTAAGGGGGAGAGAAATCAGTAAGGGGGAGCAACTTCTTAGGGGGAGCAGTTTTGGAATTCGATGATAGCAAAAGGAAATATTTTAGAAAGGGTTGCCATAAATGACAAAGAGAAATATTTTTGGAAATATTGAGCATGTTGTGTTATCATTGATGTCAAATATTTGATGTCAAAAGGTTGATGTCAAAGAAATTTTGGTATGGCAAAAATATTCTTCTATGATTGAATAATTATGCAAGGCAAGGCTTATCTCAAGCAAGGAAATTATTGTAAAGAAAGGCTTATTGTAAAGAAAGGGTTTATAATATTTATGTTTAAATATTATAAATAAGGACATACAAGTTTAAGAAGTTTACTTTGGACAAAGGTCTCAAAAAGAAATTAATTTGACAAAGGACTACAAGCAAAAATATTATAATATTTAACACCAAGGTTAAATATTATAATAAAGAATAAATTTGAATTGTCAAAGGTGCCAAGAATTTAAATTTAAAAGGGTGGCAATACAAAGGTAGAGCCGACATCATGATAAAAATCATAATGCATATTTAAAGAGGCAAAATCATTTTGCAAAGTTTTTTTGGAGAATGTATGTTTCGTATCGTTCATCGAAGGCATAAAGTGAGACCAACGCCATTTCATTTGAGAGCAGAGTGTGGAGAAAATACAAGTTCCATTTCATTTGAGGCCAGAGTGATAATAGAAGACAAGCGCTATTTTGTTTGAGAGCAGAGTGAGAAGAGAAGACCAACACCATTTCATTCGTGAGGGCAGAGTATGAAAAGAAGACCAGCACCATTCTATTTGTGAGGGTAGAAGAAAATATGAGTGTCATTCATGAGGGCAGAAGATAATATGAACGACATTTGATTGAGAGCAAAGGAAAAAGATAAACGCAGTTCACTAAGAGCAAAGGTTGAAGGAAAGACATCGTCATTCATTGAAAGAAAGAAAAAGACAAGCATTGTTTGTTGAGGTAGAAGAAAGGACAAAGCACAAGGTTCAAGGTAGGGCAGTGATTCAAATAGAAGTTTGTGCACTCAAGACTTGTGTGGGCAGCTAGCCCACATGGTGGACTAGCTTGCACTAGGATGCTAGCCAGCGAAAAATGGAGGTTCGAGTCATAGTGGCAGCACTTGAGGCAAGGCAATTTTTTTATTAAAGTGAGGTATGCATTACGTTTGACCTAGGGAGGCATAAGGTTTATTTTTTCTTTGTTAGTTGTGCATATTGCTTGACGTAGGGAGACATAAGGTTAAAGTCTTGCATGATATAATTGAAATTAGAAATTATTGTATGCACATTTCAGATTTTGTGTATGGTTCATAAGAGTGAAATAGTTTCAAAAATTTAGGAGGAATAAGGTGCTTGAAAGTAAAATTAAAATATGGTATGCACTTAGGGTTATTGGATGGTGATATGGTTATTGGGGGCTATCTCTTGAAAATGTGAGCACATCTATAGAGAAGAAAATTGGGTAGTAGATAATTGGGCAATTGTAGTGTTGATCTTCATCTTGGTAAAATTCAAAGCTTAAAATGAAATTGGTTGAATCAGATTTTATCTCTTAATGAAAATGATGTCAACGACCTACTTACAAAAACATAGCAATTTAAGGAAGATGAATAATATATTTAATAAATAAATAAATGAAAAAATCTACAATAAAAAGATAAACTATATACAATTTAATTTTTTTTGAACTAGATACAGTTTAATTGACCTAATAGAAAATGCAATATTTTACTATTTTAATGGGAGCGTCCCCCAATAGAATAAACATATAGCTTATTAAAAACTATGAAGTATGAGAGCTAATTGACAATCTATAAACGTATTAACAAAGAAGCTCTATTAATTACTAGATAGGAGTGAAAAAATTGTAAGTAATGAGTTTATATTTAATTTGAGAAAGAAAGAACTTTAATGACCAAATATAAAGATATGGAACCGAAAAATATATTAATTCATCAAGGATATTGTTAAATATAAAGAAATAAAAATAAAATGTCTAAAACTATAATTTAAAAAAAAAATCAAAAACAAAAAATAATGTTATTCAAACAAAAAATACTCATAATGTATGTTTTAGTATAATTATATATTTACCAATATAAATATCATAAAACAAGTATCTTTTTACAAATTTCCTTTTGAAAAAACTATTTTTAAAGCAATTGATCCAAAGTGAAGATTTTCACACCATAAATCTAGGTTCAAGTTGCATGGATGAACCTTATATCATCCCATGAAATTTCGAGCAATTGGTAAAGAATAAAGACTTTCACACCTTAATGATGCAGGAGCATCCGGAGACAGAAGAACAATTTTACATCTTCAGGATTTTTCTGATTTTTCTAGGTACAATTCTTCAATTTTTCCCAAGGGGGAAGTGTTTGCAAAGCATGGAGGATGGGGGTCGCGAAATCGCGACCTCAAAGGTTGCAATGTTGGCAAGGGCGAGTTGCGTCACGATATCGCGATAGTTCTTCAGAGTAAAGGCAGAGGGGGAAGTGTCGTCGCGATATCGCGACTATTTACAAAGCAAGAGCGGAGGGAAAGGTGACGTCGCGATATCGCGACTATAGTCAAAGCAAAGGCCGAAGGGGGAGTGCCGTTGCGATATCAAGAACGGGTCGCGATATCGCGGTCGGCTTAAGGCTGACACGTGGCGAAGCTTCGGCAAGGTAAAGGCGCAGATGGAGAGCGGAGTGGAGGCGCTGTTGGTTGCGATATCATGACATGTCATGATTTCGTGACCTGTCGCGATATCGCGGCCAGGTAAAGATACAGCCGAAAGTGGGCAAGCGGACGGCCAGGCAAGGCCGATTTTTGACACGTGGCCAGCCACGTGTATTAAAGACAGTTGTGAGGGCACGTGTATTGAAGATTGCGCGATAAGGAGAGGGCAAAGCCGAATTTTAACACGCGGTTAGCTATGTGAATCAGGATAAAGATGAAGGCCACGTATCGGGAATTAAATTTGATAGCCGTGTGTATTAAAGGGGGAGAACCACCATTTGAAATTATTTTCGATAAAACAGCTGTTGCAGGGCATGGGCAGTATGGAGAGACAACAGTGCAGAGGACAGTCTGACCGGAGCGGCGGTGCAGGTCAAGGAGGCCATTAATGCAGGCTTCGTGGTGGATCGGGCAGATGGCCCATTTATGACCAAAATTTTTGAAAAACCCGGGAGGGGGAAAAATGAAATTTGAAATTGTTGTTGGGCGGGGGCATTTATGGCCTAGGGAGCCAAGACTCTATGATATAAAACTTGGGAAATTTTGTAATGCGGGGGATGGTGGACCGGAGAACAGGGGAAGCAGTGACAGTGGAAGAACCGAGCCGAACTCGGACAAGTACCGGGATTTATTTGGTATGCATGTAAAGATTTCAAATAATGAAAAGTAATTGTAAGGTTTGGTTTCGGTCCCATCAAGTGGTATCGAGGTGGTTCCAAAGCGACGAAGACGCCAAAGGAGAGGCGGTTGTACTAGGACTTGTGGGAGGGCTTGAGTTTAGGTAAGATGCTCAGAAGAAACCGTGGGTGGGAGGATGGCAGAAGATTTCGCTGGAATTCAGGCCCTACAAGAAGAGTAGAGGACATGAGGAGAAGAGATGGAGTAAATGAAGTTGATGAAGAGGAGAATCATTTAAGAAGAGGAAGAGATGTAGATCCGGACAAGCCGACTATACAAGGCCATATCTCGGATCGGGAAGAGGGAAGTAGAAGTTTCTACGTATTCGGAACTGAATCGGAGGAATTAATAGATTGGATAAATGATTTAGAAGAGATTTGAATATGAGGAGGTGAAGACCTAACGGGCGATGCTAAGACAAGTTAAAGGGATGCCGATTTGGTGGAGGGGAATATAGTTGGAGAGGAACCAAAGAGGAAAAGAGCGGATAACAAGATGGGACGAATGGTGGAGAAATTGAAAATATCCGTAGATTATGAACTAGACCCTACGGAAAATGCAGATTGAGGGGATGAACAAACGTCCAAGAATATACGGAAGAATTCTATAAAAATCATCAAAATCGGGATTTAGAAGAAGCAAAGAAAAGGTGGCCGTTATATTAATGGGTGAGACCCGGTGTTCGGGAGGAGTTGAGTTGGTTCGGTAAGCACCATGAAGATGCTACCAATTGCTTAAAGGTGGAAGAAAAGAACGGAAGTTGAGAGAAGCAAAGAGTAAAAGGACGAGAGGAAAGACCGGTGGAAGAAAATGGGAAGGAAAGGAAGAGAAGAAAGAAGAGGAGAGCAGCAGCTGAGGTCAGAAAGAAGAAGATGAAGAACCCAAACCGCAAGTTCAGAATGATGGCTACCCGAGAGGAAGAGGTAGATCTGGATGCGGGTATGGAAGGGGAGTGTTTCGAGGAACATGTTTCCACTACGAAGAAGAAGGACATCGGGCATTTGAGTGCCCACAACACCGAGAAAGAGTAAACAAGAAACAAGTGGGTCCTCAGAGCGTTGTGGCGATTGAAGATGCGACTCGAACATTCGAAGAAGCCGAAAAATGAGAAGCAATGATTGTGAGGAGGACCATGCGGTGGAGGAAGACAAACGAGCGAGGAGAAGCCATTCCGCACCCGGTGCAAAAGTGAGCAAAGTCCAATGTATTATAGACAATGGGAGTACATACAACTTAGTTTCGAGGAAATGGTGTAAGTTGCAGTGGAAAGGAGGAGACACCCGCACCCGTACCGGATTGCGTGGTTGCGGAAGGGCCACAGAGCTTGGGTCCATGAACAGTGCTTAGTCACGTTCAATATTGGGAGATACCAGGATGAAGTCTTGTGTGATTTTTTCCCCATGGATGTTTGCCATTTGCTGTTAGGAAGGCCATGGCAGTTTGATCGAAGTGCAGTGCATGATGGTCATGCAAATACTTACACCTTGATGAAAGATGGAGTGCGGCACAAGTTGAAGCCATTGTAGGCCGAAGATGAGAAAGTGTGCAGTAATGCCAGAATTTGTCTGGTAGAGGGCAGAAAATTTTCTTGCCAAGAAACGGGATTTGAGCAGGTTGCAAAGGTTGATAAATGTTCGGAGATATTACAAGGGACGCGGACCGAACAGCTTAGAAGTGAAGGTCACTTCTCCTTTTTACCCGAGGTGTCTGATGCAGGAGCATCCGAAGACAGAAGAACAATTTTACATCTTCAGGATTTTTCTAATTTTTCTAGGTACAATTCTTTAGTTTTTCCCAAGGGGGAAGTGTTTGCAAAGCATGGAGGATGGGGGTCGCGATTTCGCGACATCGCGACATGTCACGAAATCGTGACCTCAAAGGTTGCAATGTTGGCGAGGGCGAGTTGCGTCGCGATATCGCGACGTCGCGATATCACGATAGTTCTTCAGAGTAAAGGCAGAGGGGGAAGTGACGTCGCGATATCGTGACGTTGCGATATCGCGACGTCGTGATATCGTGACTGTTTACAAAGCAAGAGCGAAGGGAAAGGTGACGTCACGATATCGCGACGTCATAATATCGTGACATCGCAATATCGCGACATCGCAATATCGTGACTATAGTCAAAGCAAAGGCCGAAGGGGGAGTGCCGTCGCGATATCACGATGGGTCACGATATCGCGGTCGGCTTAAGGCCGACACGTGGCGAAGCTTCAGCAAGGTAAAGGCGCAAATGGAGAGCGGGGGTCACGAAATCATGACATGTCACAAAATTGCGACCCCAAAGAAAGTTGAGCATAGTGGAGGCGCTGTTGGTCGCGATATCGCGACATGTCGCGATTTCGTGACCTGTCGCGATATCGCGGCTAGGTAAAGATACAGCCGAAAGTGGGCAAGCGGACGACCAGGCAAGGCCAATTTTTGACACGTGGCCAGCCACATGTATTAAATACAGTGGTGTGAGGGCATGTGTATTGAAGATTGCACGATAAGGAGAGGGCAAAGCCGAATTTTAACACGCGGTTAGCTACGTGAATCAGGATAAAGATGAAGGCCACGTATCGGGAATTAAATTTGACAATCGTGTGCATTAAAGGGGGAGAACCACCATTTGAAAGTCTTTTCAACAAAATAGTTGTTGCAGGGCATGGGCAGTATGGAGAGACAACAGTGCAGAGGACAGTCTGACCGAAATGGCAGTGTAGGTCAAGGAGGCCATTAATGCAGGCTTCATGGTGGATCGGACAGATGGCCCATTTACGACCGAAATTTTGAAAAAATCGGGAGGGGGAAAAATGAAATTTGAAATTGTTGTTGGGCGGGGGCATTTATGGCCTAGGGAGCCGAGACTCCGTGATATAAAACTTGGGAAATTTTGTAATGCGGGGGATGGTGGACCGGAGAACAGGGGAAGCAGTGACAGTGGAAGAACCGAGCCGAACTCGGTCAATGTATGCCTGCGGGCTATTTTATTTTGGTGATGCATGTAAATATTTTCTGCAAATTTTAATGAAAAAGTTGAATTTGTAAGGTGTTGGTTTTCCGGTCTCCATCACTTAACAAGGTTTAAATCTTATGGGTGAAAGTTAACATTTTAACCCAAGGGATTTGAAGCAAGTGGTTAATAGTAATGACCACCTTAATCCCATATAACTAATTTTAAAAAAATCAAATTTAATGTGAATAAAAATAAACCCTAAGGAAAACTTTCAATCACACTATAAGGAAATGTATTATTAAAAAGTTAAGGCTCGAAGACATACAATGGTATTTCTTCGATTATTTCTTCTCAAGGTATTTAGTTGTCTGCTTCTCAAGATATCTCTCGGGAGGCTATTCGGTTCTTTTCTTCCTTATATTCTGAGGATTCTTGTGTGGATCACGTTGATGATCATACTATTTTGCGTTGTATTCTTAGTGTTATTTCAGAAGAGATCAATGCTCGTCTTCTTCAACCTATTTCCATTGATGGACTCGAAAGGGTAGTTTTCCTTATGGAGACTGGGAAAGCTTCGGAGCCTGATGGATTCCCTATTGAGTTCTTTCAACACTTTTAGGAAATTATTAAATCTGATATTTTGAAGGTTGTTCTCGAGTCCTTTCATAACCATCAGTTGTTGAAAGCTTTGAATTCAACTTTTTTGGTTCTAATTCCTAAAAGGGAGAGGGCTAGCGTCTCAAGCCTTGGCTGGATAGAGTTATTTCTAATGAGCAGGGTGGCGTTGTGGCTGGTCGACAGATTCTGGACGAGGTGGCTTTGCTTTTGAAGCTATTCATTCCATGAGCACTTCAAAGTATAATTTTATATTTATGAATTTGGATATGGCGAAGGCTTATGACAAGGTGAAATGGTCTTTTCTTCACAAAATCCTCTTGGCCTTTGGATTTGATCCTTCCTGGATTGAGTGGATTATGAGTTGTATTACGACTCCTTCATATTCTATCCTAATTAATGGGGAGCCCTCTCCTTTATTTCATGCTTCCTAGGGTCTTCGGCAGGGAATCCTTTATCTCCCTACTTGTTTATAATTATGGCTAAAGGTTTGGATCGTTTGCTTAAATATCAGGTTCACCAGGGTCTTATTCATGGGTGGAAATGGGAGACTGGTAGGCTGGTTATTTCTCATATTTAGTTTATTTATGATACTGCTCTCTTGGATGTGGCATCTATTCGTGAAGCCACCAACTTTAGATGCATGTTGGATATGTATTTGGTTGTCTCTGGTCAGAATATTAATGAGCATAAGTCTACTATTTTCTTTTTCAATACGGATCCTAGGATTCAAGCTATAATTGCTCAGATTCTCAGGTTTCAGGTTGGCACTCTTCCCCTTACATACTTGGGGATTCTTATTTCTATCGGTCCTCTACCTAGGTCGGTTTGGACTAACATACTTGATAAATTCCACAATCGAGTTAGTCATTGGACTCATAGATGGTTGACTTTTGGTGGTCGGGTTTTACTTTTAAAATCAGTTTTTCAGGCTTTACCGGTGTATAGATGCCTTATTCATATTGCTCTGGCAAGTTTTCTTCATGATATAGATTCTCTTTCTAGGCAATTCCTATGGGTTGGTAATATTGATTCCTCAAAATGGATTCTTTTCAATTGGAATACTATTTGTCTACTGAAGCAGGAAGGGGGATTGGGTCTCCGCCTAAGATCTATTTCTAGGATTACTTTAGCTGCTAAGTTGTATTGGCGTTGGTGTAGTAATCAAGAGCAAACTTGGGCCAGGATTATCTCCCACAAGTATCTTAGGGAGATGGAAGATTTTGATATTCCTAGATACAGTTTGATTGGTTGAGGATCATTTGTTTGGAATACTCTGAAGAAGGGTGCAGAGTTGGTTAAGCAGGGGTTGTTCTGGATTTGTTATACTGGGTCTCGGGCTCTTTTTTGACATGATTCTTGGGATGGCTTTTCTCCTCTCCTTAGCGATTTTTCCCATCTTCAAGATCTTCTCAATGTTTTTTGGATGTTGGATGGGTGAAGGTGGCGGATTTCAAAACTGTTAAGTCCTTTGGTCAGATGGTTAGTTTCTAGTGGAAGGATCCTCAAGAATGGCCTGTTGGTGGCACTATGGATGCGAGGGCGAAACTAGCCCATATTTTGGCTAGTCGTCCCTGCTCTTCTCTGCTTGGGAATGATGTGCTAGCATGGAGAGGGATAATAGAGGGATATTTTTGGTTGTTGTTGGTTATTGTATTTTGGATCGACAACGTTTTGGGGAGGATGTGATCCCGTGGTGGAAGCAAGTTTAGAATAAGTATGTTTGGCCTAAGTGTAGATTTTATGTGTGGTTGGCTACTCATAGTCGATGTCCTACTTGGGATAATATTCAAAAGTGTGCTTTTGATGGACCCTCTTTATGCTATAATTTTGGGAAGGATGAGGAGTTTGTTGGGCATTTACTTCTCCAATGCCACTTTGCTCATCAACTCTGGAATTATTGGTGGGGAGTGTGGAATCAACCTTGTTCGCATGCTTCATCTATAATTTATTTTTGGAGGAATATGGGGCGGCCTCCACCAGGGGATTTCTTTTTAAAAGTTGGGTGGAGCATTGGTCCTTCATGCATTTTTTGGTAGATTTGGCTTGAACGGAACCTTTGGATTTTCCAAGGGAAGGAGTTAACCACTTCTCAGGTCTGGTAGAGGATTTTGTGAATGATCCAAGAAACTGTTTTTGCAAAATGTCAAATTATTTCTCTCATGAACCAAGCAGAACGTCAAATCATGGAAATATTAGGTTTGTTGGTTAATGGTCCTAGTCCTAATATCTCTTGTAGACGGATGGGTCAGAGTAATCGGGTGCAAAGGGCTGGTAAATGGAATTTGCATCCTCTAGGAGTGCTAAAGATTAATACAGATGGATCTTCTCGGGATGATCCAAATAATGTTGGTATTGGTGGTGTGGGGCGGGACAGTAGTGGTACTGTCCGATTTTTTTTCTCTTGCTTTAAGGGATATCATTCTAATAACTTCATGGAAGCCCTTGCAATTTTATATGCTTTGGAGCAAGGGTATGCTTTGGGTTGGCGTCAAATTGTTTGTGAATTTGATTCTCAAATTGTTATAAATTTATTGAATTCTGGTGATAGTCTTCAAGGGAGTTGGTGGTTGAGTTGGATTGCTTGGTAAATTCTCAATATCTTTGCTCACTTGGAGTTCATTTCTTTTGTGCATATTTCTCGAGAGTGGAATAGGGTAGCAGATTTGTTAGTTAAATGGGTTTCTGAGTTTCAGGATGGTTAGGATGTTTAGAATTGGTCTCAACTTTCTTCCGATTGCTCTCAATCTCTCTCTTATTTATTGAGAGTTGATATGTCTGAATAGCTTCTTACTTTTCTTTGTATCTTGGATGTTTTTTTGAGTTAATAAATTTTTACCCTCTTTTTAAAAAAAAATGTATTTTTTAAAAAGTATAAAAAAATAAAATTCAAATAATTATACACAAGAACAAAGTGACGAATTAATTCATATACTAGAAAAATTATAATATGAACAATGCTTGTTTAATTCAAGTTGTTTCCACTCAATTTCTAAGATTTTTTTATTAAAATAAAACACAAGTTTTCTTATAAATAATAGGCATTATCCTAGATGTCATGTAAAATAATCTTGAGTCTTCTTGCAAATAGTAACTATAACTATGCCCAATACTAATGAATGAGAGAGTGTACTATTATGATTATAATTAAAATAGTTATAAATGCAAGACAATATTGATTTGATTTAAGCTAGCTTAATATAAACTTAATATAGCTCTCAATATTAAATACATCATATTTTACATCTAGAAGGTTTCAAATATTCTTTGAAATATTTCTTTACAAATAACACTAAAATGTTCAATCAATTTCCCAAATAACATTAAAAATTTTAGTGACTAAGGATAAATATTCCATTCTAATTAAACCATATCATACCATGTTAGGAGTATCAAAGTCTTTTAGAAAAAAAAAACATGAAATATTTCAACCATAAATCCAAAGTTCCACAACTTCCAAGAAAACATGAAATCTAAATTATAGAGCCCTTAGATATATCCAAAATTAATGTGGTCATGAATATTCATGCATCTTCTTTACCCATTCAACATAATTGTCCAACATTAAAGGCCAACCAGGGAAAAATCATAATTTTCAAAGCTTGGATAATCTACCTGTAAAAAAAGGGAATAAGGATGTTAACATCATCAAATTAAAAAATATATTTAGGTTACATTTAAGAAAGAAAATTTGGGGGCTCTTGTTGTGAAGAGATCAATATCCCACTTAGTAGCGTGTCACCACCATTTAAAAAATAAGAGAGAGAAAAAAAAAATGAACTTATAAATCATACCTCATGAAAAAATAGAAGAAAAAACTTCCATTGATCACGGTTCATTACTTCGTATTCTTTCTAATCCTAACATTATGAACAAAATTTAGCTTTCAAAATGCTACAAACCTCTAAGAAAGTAAATCCAATATGAAATAAATTTTAGATGATACCAAAATTTGATATTATGGGATGTCATAAGAGGCATTTAATGTAACTTATTAATCATATGTAATTGAGCTATTGCATCTAATTTGAACTATATTTCAAATAAGAGTGTTACCCTGCAAATAAAAGTTAACAAAATATAAATGTTGTTCTCTTAAATTAATTTGTTTTCTTATTCATTATTTTTTGTATCATCATTTTTATCTTAACTTTATCCATGCAATAATTCATTTAGACTTATAGTATTTAATACCTCTATAACAACGAGGTATTTAGAACAACATTTTGTAGCATGAAAAAAGAAATAATACACAAATAAATAATGTCAAACAATTAAATTTTTCATTTGTACTAAGTGGTTCATTTTTTTTCCAAGTTATATTCTATTTCTTTATTTACATGAAGCTAAAAAGATGCAATTCCACATTGTGTGAGACTAGAAACCCTAGCATTTTTTAATAATTAAATAAATTATTTTCTTTGAATTTGCATGTGAGTGTATAAAAAAGGACCATAACTAGGATATGGCATTAGAAATCATAGGTTAAAGATACATTATAACTATAATACTATGCTACATTTTAAAATAAAAAGGATACCTTTAGATATTCCACAAAGGATTCTAACTTTAACATGACGATACTTCCCCAATATTATGAGCAACATACATGCACTTTCCATATCCAAACATCTTTTTCCCTCTTCTGCAAGATAGAAATATATATATATATATATATATATAAAAAGAATGAATAAAAAGGAAAACAACCAATTTCAACTTTTAAATAATATGAGATACCAAAAAGAAAATATCAAGACATACCTGTTAAAGAGTATTGAAATGCATAATTGTAAAAGTTCTCCAAGTTTGGGGGATCTTGCCCCTAATAGTATTAGTATCCATACAAAAAAATATCAGCAAACGAAATCAAGCCATAGCTATATACAAAAACGTGATGATATTTAATATGTTCATATCATTTATGACTTTATTGTAATCTCATCCACATATTTACATATTTGATGTGGTTAAAAAAACTTTACAATCATATAAAGATTTGGAAACATATGGCAAGGTTAAAAAAAAAGCAATGGTAATAATTATAAAGAACACCAAAGCGAGAAAATATAGAAAAACCTGTAGAGCTTGTAACATCAACCTTCGTTATCTTCTTCCTTCCCATATTTCAAAATTATTCCGACTTCTTCTCAGACTAACACAGAAAGAAACCTAAAAAATGTTGTACAGAAATTTAAGATCACGAGGTTCAGTCAAACCTTTATTCTCTTTATAGCGAGCGATTCCTAACAAGCGAAGAATCTTTGCTTTTATTTCTTAATATTTCGATGCCCATGTGTCATGGATGACTAAATATATGCAATCAGTGTATATGTTTGAGAAGGGTAGTCATGGCCGACGCAAGAACAAATACAAACTGAAATTTGTTGGGAGGTGAAAACCATAAAATGAAGGTAGTTGAGTTGGTTGCTTTATTGGCGGAAGAATGGTAGGCTTTTGTATTATTTATGGACCTTGATTTAGAAACGTAATTTTATAATTTTAAATAATGATCTTTAAGTGCAGTCAAAAGCTTCGTGATGGGAGTCCTTCTAAAATCCAGTAATACTGATAAGGTTGCTTTCACTAAAATGCCATCATTAGTTATTTTTAAATTGGCTATATGGATGGTCCATTCTATTTATAGTAGATTATGAGTTGCATAATGATATTACTTGTATTTGTGCATGTATGGTTTGTTTTCCAAGATTAGAGAATATAGTTTTTTTTGTTGGTTGGTAGATTAAGCTAATGTCATATGTATATTGTTTGTTTTTATAAGATTATAGAATATGGGTCTTTTGCTTAAAAATTGATGGATCTAATAGATTAAGCTAATTTCATATTATAATTAGTTGTTATGTATTGCCTATCTAGTGAAATAGAACCTGGATTTTCTCTTTAAACATTAAGGATCTAGTGGATTAAGCTAATGTTATTTTATTTTAATTATTTTATTTTGTTTTTGTTGCTTGTTTGGTAAGATTAAAACTTGGGTCTTCTTTTTAAAAGTTGAAGTTGAGAATCTAATAGATTAAAATAATGTCATTTTATTTTATTTTATCTCAAAATCATTCACATACATATGCACACACTTCACTCTGGTTTGAATCTGGTTCTCCTTAACCATTTTGTTGTATTGTCCTATTTTATTTTATTTTATCTCAAAATCATTCACATATATATATATATATATATATATGCACACACTTCACTGTGGTTTGAACCTAGTTCTTCTTAACCACTATGTTGTATTGTCCTAGTACATAATGCTATTTTATATTATTATAGTATGGTTTATGCTGTAAGTTTTTTTAAAAGTTGATTTAAATTTTATTGAATCAATTTATTTTTAATTATTTATTTTAAATTGTCTTATCTTATTTAAGCCAATATTTTTTAAAAATTTTGGAAGCCAGTTGGGTATTTAGGAAGGTTTTTGCTTCACGCCTAATTCTAAATATTTTGTCAAATGGCAGTTTCTGCCTTGGATAAAACTAAACTTTGATGAGATGGTTGAGAGCAATCCGAGCATGGCACGGGCTGTAGGAATCATTAGGAATTACAAAGGGGTTTTTCTTTTAGAATTGTCTGACTTCTTAGGTGTTCAGTCCAATTTTGTTGTCATTTTCTTTTTCTTCTTAGCTTCTACATAGTTGTTAGTTGAAGTTCCATATGAGTAAAAGAAGAATTTTACCTTCATTGTTTTCAAAAACACAACCTCCCAAAACTTTTGTTGAGTTTTATCTACAAGCACCGTTGAAACTAATTTTATGAATTCAAGTGTGTTTGAAGGCTCCAACATCATAGGGATGGAGTTGCCATTAAGGTTCTTAAGGTATATGAGCATTTTAAACAAATTATTAAACCCGATGATGCTACAAATTAAAGGAGAGTGTTACTATGCAAATAAATAATCACAAACAAAAGCAAAGAATAATATTTTGGTGTGTTTTCAACTTAAAATTTTACCCAACGAAGTGAGGGTGAAAGGACATGGAGGAGCGAAGATGCGAGCACTACTATGGTGGGGCAGAGGTTTTCAAATTTTTGAGAGCAAGAAAGTCCTGGCTCAGGGGTCCAGGCGCAAGGATGACAGTCAGGAGGAACAAGAACAAGATGATTCAGTGGAAAAGGAAGCAGAAGATCATATCGAGGGTGTAAAGTCTGATGGCAACATGGTGAGATTCTGGGGAGATGAACTGCCCGACAAACCTATTTCCAGCAAGGTCTTGGGGGTCCCATCGGCAGGATTTTTTGAACATTTGGTCTTGAGGCATTCCAAGAGTCAAACATTGTTGAAGGGAAACAATTCAGGTAAAATTTATTTTGCTTAGGCTCTTCTAGGGGGAAAAACCCTAAGCCAGACCTGGGTTGCTTTGTTTAACCTTCAAGGGAGGAAATTTTCCAGCCCTGAGGATGTTATGTCCATGTTTTTCACCATGGACTTGATGTCGCTGGTCAAAAAATTCATTGGAGGAAGGCTAGATTTGGAGACTATCCATAAGTGGTCGTGTTCAAAGTGGAAGACCGTCGACCACCTAAAAATCATTGCCTTATCATGAGGGTTCTTTGGTATTCACTTAAATAGACCTGATGATACGAGTCATATCCTCACAGGTAGCCCATGGTTCTTAGGTTGACAAAGTTTATTTCTGAGAAGATGGTCTGAATATTTCAACCCTGAAACTCAGTCCATTAACTTTTCTCTAATCTGGGTTAGAATACCTAATCTACTCGGGCAGTTTTGGCATGAATCAATCCTGAATATCATCGTCAAAATCATTGGAGACCTGGTAGCTCTCAACCATGCCACCTTGGCAAAAACAAGAATAATAGTTACTAGGGTTTATGTCAACACAAACCTGGACTCGGAGCTCCCAACCTATATCGAGCTATAGTATAGGTCTTTCTATAAGAATTAGGCCTTCGAGTACGAGAACAAACTGGATTTCTATGTGGAGTGCCACACTCAAGGTAACCTAAGGACCCAGTGTCCTTATTTAAATAATATGATAGCCCCTACTCCCGAGGGACCCCGTCCAACCTCCAAATACCAAAAAAAATAAAATCCCCCTAGCGGGTTCAAGCAGTCCAAAAATAACTGTTTCAATAAAGGGATTACCATTCAGGAGCCAGCACCTGAGAAGAACTCAATAGATCTACCTCCTCTAGTAGAAAAGGGCAAACAAAATTCCACTAAGCATGATAATGGGGAAAGCTTTTTTTCTTTCACTAATAATTTTGGATCCCTGGCTGAAGACCAGTCACTCCGGGCGGAGGAAGGGGGGATTGAGGTTCATGATGACCTATTGCTCTTGGAGGAGGATGGAGGAACTGATACCCAAATATTCTCATCTCAGTTCAAAAATGATTCTGGCTTAGTCCCATAAAGTGAAACCCCAACCAAATCTGGTCCTTCCTCTATCCCGATTCAACTTGCAGGAAAAAAGTTTGAAGACCATCTTAGGTCTAAGGACTTTTAGAATCATAAAATTAATTTGGATAGAACCAGTCCTATCTTACGGTAAATATTATCAAGCAGGTTTAGCCCCAAGGAAACTAGGAGTACCAAGAAGTCACTCATTGACTATGGGAGTGATAAAAATAAGGGGAGAACCTCTGCAAATGAGTTTTGGAAATGCGACATCCAGGATGCCATTGCCAATGGATCTCAGAGAACTCTCTTTGGTACACTCACAAATAAGAATGGAATCAAAATCTTAGGACCAAAACCCCCCCAACCTCTAGGCATGGGGAGGGGCAAGAACTCAAAATATTCAAAATAAAGATCCTCTCATCGAATGTGAGAGGCCTTAATGGGGTAACCAAAAGAAGGGTAGTTACCTCATTGAGGAAGGAGCATAAACTAACAATTTTTTTAATCCATGAATCTAAATTGGATGATAAAAATACAGTTTTTGTTTCCAAAGCAATTTGGGTCAAAGGGGAGATGGTTTTTATCCCATATAGAGGTGCTTCAGGAGGGCTTATGTGCCTCTGGAACCCAAATAAACTAGAGGGAATATTCATCCATTCGAGTGACAAATCGTTATCAATCCTCTTTCATGACAAGGATAGTAAAAAATCATGGATTGTAACAAACATTTGTGCTCCTAATTCAATTGCATAGAGAGCCCAGCTCTGGAATTTCTTAAGCAATCTCAAACGCTCTTTCAACAAAGTTTCGTGGATTGTTGCAAGGAATTTCAACACATCATAATTTCAATCAGATAAAAGAGGAGGGTCTTGCTACCCAGCAAAAAGTATGGAAGATTTTAATGATTTTGTCAATCTCAATGACTTAATGGATGTAAAATTAAATGGGTTGAGGCACACTTGGAGCAACAGGAGGTGTGGACCTAACTTAATACAAGAAAAGTTGAACAGGGTTTTATTTTCTCAAGAGGCTATTCATGTTTTTGGAGATGCATGTTTAAGTGTCTACCCAAAGATTACGTCTAACCACAGCCCCATTCTACTTGAGGTGGATATAGTGAACCCATTCAAAAAACCTTTCAAGTTCAAAGCAATGTGGGTTCATCACCCACACCTCAGGTCTAGAATCATCAAATGGTGGAGTGAAGCAAGCTAGGAAAATAGAGATTACCCCTCTTTTAGATTAATCTATAAACTCAAACATGTCAAGGATGGCCTCAAAATCTAGAATAAATAGGTATTCAACAACCTCTTTGAGAACAAACAAGCTATATGTGAGAGGTTAATGGAAATTGAATGCAGGATCCAAAATGGTCTGGCTGATGATAACACGAGATCTGAAGAAAAAGAGGCTTTAGATGAATATCATAACATCATCGCGTATAAGGAGATATTTTGGAGGTAAAAGTATTGAGCCTTATGGCTCAAATTTGATGATGCCAACACAAAGTTCTTCTATGCAATCGTACTGAGAAACCGTAGCAACAATAGAATCTCTAAACTCATCTTAAGTGATGGTACACTTTATTTAGACCCATTTGAAATTATAAATGAAGTTGTGTCTTATTTTTCATTCTTACTTGGTGAGTCACACCCAAGTTTTGAAAGGGCTAGAGACTTTATCCTTCATCATGTTCCCCACTATATTTTTGAAGAGGTGAATCATCAATTGCTGGTCCTACTCAACAATTATGAGATAAAATAGGCTCTTTTTGACATGGACCCGAACAAGGCTCCTAGGACTAATGGGTTCTCTCCTTAATTCTTCCAAATGGTTTAGGATATTGATGGGGAGGATGTCCGTTAGGTTGTCAAACAACTCCAGTCCACAAATTCAGTTCCTCATGGAATAAATACCATGTTTATTGCCCTAATCCCAAAGAACCCTAAAGCCAAATCAATACCTGATTACAGGTTTGTCGGTCTTTGCAATGTGGTCTACAAAATTCTATCCAAGACCATTGCCAATAGATTAAGACTAGTATTACCATCAATCATAGATAAGTTCCAGGGAATATTTGTAAAAGGGATATCCATTCTAGATGGAGTTATCATTATCCACAAAGCCTTACATTATACAAAAAGAACAAAAAAATTGACCTTCTTACTTAAATTAGATATGAACAAAGCCTTTGATAGTGTGAACTAGGACTTTCTTGAGGCTATTCTCCTAAAATTTGGGTTCCATCCCGATTCGGTTGAGTTGATCAAAGGGTGCATATCTAACTCATGGTTTTCAATTTTGGTCAATGGCTTACCGACATGTTTTTTCAAAAGCAATAGAGGCTTAAGGCAAGGAGACCCCATCTCACCTCTCTTATTTATCCTAATGGTTGAAGCCCTTAGATGGTCGATTTCAGTGGCCATGAGAGTGGAAATAATATTCGAAGTAAAGGCAGCATCCCTAACTGAACTTTTTTCTCATCAGTAGTTCGTGTATGACACCATTCTCTCCACATATGCATCTATTATCGAGGTGAAGGTAATTATATATATCCTCAGGATGTATGAGGAGGTTGTTGGACAAAATGTGAACTTCAATAAAAGTATACTTTATTTTCTCAACACCCCATTACAATGCCAAAGAAAATTTTCCAGAATCCTAGAGTGTGCCATATCACCTTTACCAAATTGCTACCTTGGACTCCCTCTCTTCTCAAGAGTTGCCAGCCCCACCATGTGAAACGAAGTTATAGATAAGATACATAGAAAACTTGTCGGGTGGAAATTAAATCTGTTGAATCAATAAGTGAAAGCTATCCTAATGCAAACTTCTATCCAAAGCATATATATTTACTTTATGTCCATTTTTAAAGCCCCTACCTCTGTTCTCAATAAAAGTGAGAAGATCCAAAAGATATTTATTTGGTCAGGTTTAGAGAATAGAAATCGCTTCCATTTGATAAGTTGGGATAAGTTTTGCAAGCCCAAGATCATGGGAGGAATCAGGCTCTGAAGAATCCATCACCTTAATATGGTGTTAGTGGCAAAGTAGGCTTAGCGTCTCCTACGGAATGATGACACTGATTGGATACACATTTTAAAAAGAAAATATTTGCAAGGCATAGATTTTATCAGCATCATAGTATCCCAAGGTGGGTCTTCCTTTTGTAAATTGATTTTAGCCTCAAGGAGTCTTATGAAATAGGGTCTGATATGGAGGTTAGGTGATGGGCGAAGAGTCAAATTCTGGAATGACAAGTGGATCACTGATAATCCCTTTATTTTGGACCCATTTCTGGTGGGCCTCAAGCAGTTCACTGATGTCATTTTTTGGACTAAGTTGTCTAACTTTATCACTCTTCATCATGGAAGGAAAACTTGGAAGCATATCCAGTGTCCCAACCAGGAGACCGAATCTTTAGGACTTCAAATCCTATTGAATTGTACACTTATTCCTTCAGACAACACCATCAATGATTTGATTTGGGAAACTTTAGATTCTGGTGAGTTTACTATTAAATTAGCTTATTTGCTAACTATTGAGGAGGTGGATGCAGGATTCCCTTTTAAGAGCGTTTGGCTCAAGAACCTCATTCTCAAAATTTCCTACTTTGCCTAGCTCACCGTCCAAAAAAAAATCCTAACCACCAATAACCTCATCAAAAGAGGTCTGACTATCCCAAATACATGCTACATGTGTCAGTCCGACTAAGAATCCCCTGCCCATTTATTTTTGATGTGTCCTATGTCATCCTCTATTTTATATCAATTGCTAAAATCATTTGGAGTCTCGTGGCCCAACCTGCTTCCTTAATAGATTTATTCCTTCGGTGGTCCAATCCTTTAAAAAATTATCATCTAATTTTTTTATGTTCATCATGTCTACACCACTATTTATGGTAAATTTGGCTTGAAATAAATAAGTGCGTGTTCTCAAATCTTAGGAAAGACTCTCTGTGCATAGCCAAAAAAAAATTGAGCTTCGCAAAAAAAATTCTAGCCTCATAAGTTTATCCGAGACCCCAACAAGCTGTGTTGAGAACATCATTGCCAAATCTTTAGATTTCTCTCTTGAGGTCACCTCTGGTCAACCACTTGTCAAAACCAGATCCACTTGCAAATGGACTCCTCTACCTCATGGTTGGTTGAAATTGAATTTGTATGGTGCTGCCAAGGACAATCCTAGAATGGTAGGTGCTGGAGGTATCCTTGGAAATCATCTTGGATATGTCATCCTTGCTTTCTTAGAAGGAATTGGAGTTAAATCCAACCAATTTGTAGAGTCCATAGCCATGTGGAGAGGGTTGTTGTCACAAAATTTCCTAGGAAAACTTATTGTTGAAGAAGATTCCTTAAGCACTACCAACTACATGAAGAAGGATAAAGACGACATGGCCTATAAAATTAAGGACCTTATTATTGAGGTAAATACCCTTGATTCTAAATGCCAAGAAATCATGTTTCAACATAATTTTGGTGAAGGCAACCAGGTGGCTGACAGGTTGGCCAAAAGAGGGGTGAATATGCAAGACCTCGTGACGTGGACTAACGACTTGCCTGATAAAATTTCCATGGTGGTGGAAAGGGATAAAATTCCCCAAGGTAGCGAAACATTGTAAGTGGTACTTCTATCTTGTGTGAGGTTTCCTTATGTTGGCTAGATTTAAGCCTGTGTGCCTAGTTTGTGGGTTCTTCTTTTTGGTTCAGGTGTTTTAAGGCGTGGGGGCCTCGTGTCTATTTTTATCTTGTGTAATGGTTCTTGAGCGAGGAGCTTTCCTCAAAATGTTGTTGTTGTGTTTATGGTCAAGAATGACTATTGCTTTCCCTATTATAGTAAGCTTTAGAGGGGTTGTGCTTTAAAACCCTGTTAATACAAATATGTTAAATTATCAAAAAATAAAATTATGAATTCAACTTCTTGATGTTTCCATTTTACCATAGATAGATATATATCCTTTGTATTAACTTCATTGTCATAGATGACTCTTGTATCTATCTAATTATATAACTAAGAGGTAGGGTTATGCATAAGAGGTTGGACTCAAAATATACTTGTAAAAAAATGGAGAATCCTAGTCGAAGTCAAGGTGAATCATGGTGAATCCTAAGCAAATCTAATCAATCACTTCACACCAAAATTTGGGGTATTTGAAAATCTAAAAATTAAGGTCATATTTGGGACACATTTTGACCTATTAAATCACCTTATAACTTCATAAAAACACCACCATTAGATTAGGATCAAAAAGAGCTTTCCAACGAGTACAAATATGCCTATGTTTGGATATATATTATGGCAAATTGACCCTAAGAAAAAATTGGTCTTGAAAATTTTAAGTGAATGGGCCGACGTGGAGGGTCCTCATATTCACCAATTTCCAATTTTAAAAATCCTAATATTCACCCAATTTTCGAATATTCACCACTGTGCATAACCCTGCTAAGAGGTAAGCGTATATTTTTTTACATATGATACTTCCAAGCACCATGCCAATAAATATTCTCAAATAAATATAATAACACAATTTAAAACTTGGGTATGATTCTAAGTTTTGCTTTTGAAAATTGTATTATTCATTTTAAGCCATAGATTCTAAAAAATAATGGTAAGACCAATCATCCATGGAATGCATAAGGATTTAGCTTTCAAACAATTAATCTAATGTCCTATAAACTCTTTTAAAATTGGTGAAGCAATCCAATAAATTCTCTTTTTGAAAAATGATCCCAAATGGCATAAGCAAAAAAATAATGAGGTGAACAATCTAATATTCCTAAATCCTTCTTTTTAGGCCCTCACCTATAAGAATTTTACTTCATATTGTTGACCAATGCAATTATTTCAAGGGAGGGCCTCAAGTGACCAAACATTCTTACAAGAAAATAATTTAAGAGTAGTAAATTCTAATTGATTTAAAGCCTTATATCTCAACTTGATCAAGTATCCACCATCTTATGATAGATCCAAAACCAACTCATCCTTTTATGTAAAAATAATAAAATAGAACTCTTCAAGAAATAATATAATATTTCTAAATCCTGCTTACATAAGGCAATCCTTCTTTGTAGGGTCTCACCTATAAGAATATTAATTTGGATTGTTGACCAATGCAATTTTACCAAGGGAGGGCCTCAAGTGACCAAACATTCTTACAAGGAAAAATTTAGAAGTAGGAATTTCTAATTAGTTTAAATCCTTATATCCAAACTTGATGAGTATCCACCATATTTTGATAGATCCAAAACCAACTCATCCTCTTATGTAGAAATAATAAAATAGAACTCTTGAAGGAAACAATATAATATTCCTAAATCCTTCTTACATAAGACAATCCTTATTTGTAGGCTTTCACCTATAAGAATTTTACTTTGGATTGTTAACCAATGCAATTTTCCTGAGGGAGGGCCCCAAGTGACCAAACATTCTTACAAGGAAAATATGTAGGAGTGGGAAATTTTGATTGATTTAAAACCTTATATCGCAACTTGATCGAGTATCCACCATCTTTTGATAGATCCAAAACCAACTTATCCTCTTATGTAAAAATAATAAAATGGAACTCTTGGAGGAAAATGTTTTTTCCAATCTCTACAAGTTTAAGGTTGTTTACTCAAACAAGGTTGGTAATCTAAATTCATGATCTAGAATTCTTGCTCACATCAATACATTTTTAACCCTTAAACCTCTATAAGTTAAACATGCCTAAGATAATAGTTATCATTTTGGATAAAATAAATAGGATACGGCTTCAACCAAGCATCATATAAAAAATATGTAGAAACCCCTCATAAACTAACAACCTAATATATTTTTGGATTACATTACAAGTTCTTTGATATAAAATTCCATCTTGCCAAGCCCCTAAGTAGGATTTAGTTAACAATTTATCGAGGTTTTATTTTGAAAAGTATATTATTTGTTTCAAGCCATATATTCCAAAAAATAATGGTAGGGCTAGTCATCCATGGAATACATAGGGAAGCTTTGAACATTTAATCTAATATCTTGTTAAATTTTTTCACCAATATATTCTCTCATTTTTTCTAATTATTCCAAATAGCATAAGCAAAGCAATAATGAAGAAGTAAACAATTTGAATTCCTAAACCATTTTTTACATAAGGTAATCCTTATTTGTAGGATTTCACTTATAATAATTTTGCTTCATATTGTTGACCAATGCAATTCATCCTAGGAAGGGCCTAAGTGACCAAAAATAATTTCAATGTAAATATTTAGGAGTAGGGCATTCTAATTGATCTAAAGCCTTACATTCCAACTTGACCAACTATCCACCATCTTTTGATAGATCCAAAACCAAATCATCCTTTTAAATAAAAAATAGCAAATAAAACTCTTAAAGAAAAATTTTATGCCCAATCTCTATTTGTTTGAGGTCCTCTACTCAAACAAGATTGGTAATATAAATCCATGATTTGTATTTCTCACTCACATCAATATATTGTTTAGCCCTTAAACCTCTCTAAGTTAAAAACGCCTTAGATAGTGGTTGTCATTTTGGATAAAAATAAAAGGATAGAACTTCAACTAAGCATCATATAAAAAATATGTATAAACCCCCTAATTAACTAACCACCTAATATATTTTTGGATTAAATTGTAAATTCTTTGATATGAATATCAATGTTTCCAAGCCCCTAAGTAGATTTTGGTTATTGAACAATTCATTGCATCAATAGAACCTATAATATTTTGAAGTTACATTTTTACCCAACTCTTTTCTTGACCTTAGAATAATATTTAACCAATATTTCCCGTAATTCTAAACTAATAAGTCTACAATTTTTCAAGCATGCCCCACCATAATTATTTCCTTTGTAAATCCTTCCACATATATAGAGGAAACCCACATTTTTTATGACATCCTTTTCAAAGAAAATATCCTTGAATTTTATGAAATTTGGATGCTACACTTATTGGAAATCTTGAAAGGGTCATTATGTATATAGAGATAGATGAGTTATAGCTTCCACATATAGTTAAAAAACTTATATTTCCAATTTGCTAAACAAGATTTTAATATATTCAAAATCGAGTCTCAAATCCTCTTCTTTCCGTTATCAAAAAATAGATCACCTAGATATTTTGATGGTATATTTATAGCTTTAAACCCTATAATATTCACAATAAATCATTGTAAATATAAGAAATACTAATAAAATATTGTAGTAGTAATCAAATTTCAAGAGCCTTATCATAGTATAATAATTTTAATTGAAAGTCCAATGTGCAAGTTCAAATATAGGAGGAGCTAAAGGTGCGAAGGAAGATGAGAAGGCAAATTATAAAGCAAATAAATATGGGGAGGTGAATTTTAAAGCAAGTGAGTTGAAGGAGGTCAAGCTTAATCTAGATAAATCACCTTTATTATAGTCAAGTAGCATAAAATTTTCTCCTTGCAATAAAAATGAAAGTAGTACGAGGTGTATTCCTTCTACTTTACGATTTTAAGAGCAGTATAGTAAACAAAATATCATGGAGGTTATCCAAGGAAATTTAGGGTTTCCAAGACAGCATAAGAAAGTAATGACTATGGAGGATCATCTATGCAATTTAGAGATTTTAGGGTAACATAAAGAAGAAAATGATAATGAGGCTATTCCTTGCACTTTTTACTCTTTAGAGAAACATAACTTTAGAAGATAAGTCCCATTATGAACAATATGAAAAAAAAATAGAAAAAATAGAAGAGATTAATGAAGATGAGAGTTTTGATGGGAATGGAAGGAGAGGAAGACCACCAAAACATGAACAAAGAAAAAAAGAAACTCGAAAGGATATTGATTTGGGAAGCCAAATAAAAATATCACAGTTCTTAAGAAGAAATGGAGCTAAGCCAACTAATAAAAATAAAAAGTTTTGATGATGAAAGTGATATCATGGAATATTAGGGGTATGAATAAAACCCTTAAAAAGAGTAATTAAGGAATTAATACATTGTTATAGTCTTGATTTTATTTTAATACAAAAAATAAAATTAATTAGTGAGAAATGTGGGTGCTTTTAAGAATATTTGGAATATGGGTGATTGTTTAGAAGTTTCTTCTACAAGAGCTTCAAGCAATAAGATGGATAATAATTAAAAGCAAAAATTAATTGAGTTGTTGGATTATTTTGCTAGAAAGATAAAAACATCAAAGTTGAGGTTGTAAATATATATGCTCCAGCTATAGTTACTCCTTATGAAACATGTTGGAATGACCTTAGTATGGTTTTGTCAAATACAATGATGACTCATTGTCATCTATGGATTCTTGGGGGTTATTTGAATACTATTATATCTCCTTTGAAAATGAAGGGTGGCATTCTAGGATGGTCTAAAGTAATGCAATATTTTTTTCATTTTCAATTCAAATGGCCTTTGGGATGTTATTCCCTCAAGCTTTCAATATACATGGGATAATAGATGCATTGGGAAAAATCATATAGCATAAAGACTTGATAGATTCTTGTTATTTAATAAATTGGTGTAAAAAAAATATACAATCTCTAAAAATATTTTATTGTGAAGAAGGTCAGATAATAAACCCATTATTTTGACTTGTGATTTATTTAATAATGGTCATCCAAAGCCATTTGCCTCCATTCTATGTGGCTCCAAGACCTTGATTTTTCCAAATGGTTATGTTACAGTGGGATGAATCAAGATTTGAAGGACCATGTATGTATAGGTTTGTTCAAAATTTAAAATATTTAAAGGAGCAAATGAAGATATGGAATATCAAAGCTTTTGGTAACATTTTTAAAGAAAATAAAGAAATTGAATTCAAGATCAATTAGAAATTAATAGAATGAATCAGGATTCTTATGTGAAAGAAAAATAATTACTTTTTTATTATAATAATGCTTTGAAAAATAATTCATATTGATTCCAAAAATATAGAGATAAATGACTCAAGGAAGGAGATAGAAACACACAAAAAGAATCAGGTTACAACAAAAACAAATTTTTATGTTTGTCATATCAAAAATATTTTAACTCTGGATGGAGAAAATACTGAGTACGAAGAAGATATAAGGAATGAAGCTATTTATTATTTCAAAAATATTTTATCAAGCATAAGAAAAACTTCTACAAAATATCAATTATCACTCAGGGACAAAATGAAATCTTGATGAAGAAGATATCTATGGAGGAGCTCCATGAAGTAGTTTTCTCTTTCTATCCTAACAAGGCACCTAGCCCTAATAGATTTCCTACAATTTTATTTTAAAAATTTTGGGATTTATTGAAGAGTGATACATTAGTTGTTATTGAATAGGCCCATAAAAGTAAGGCTATAATAATTGAGATCAATTCTACTTTTATTACCTTGGTTCCCAAGAAATACGACAAAATATTTTGATATTTTTTGTTCAATAAGCATTTCTAATATGATTTATAAAATCATATCAAAACTTATGGTAAAAAAGTTGAAGGGTGTTCTAGGGTGTTGTAGACATGGAAAATTGACCCATTGAAATGATTCAATTCTTCCTTAGATCCTTAGCCAACCACCCAAACTTACCAAGTGCAAATTGGGGACCCTTTTGCCTTCTCCCTTTGCCTTGTTTCCTTAGCTTTACCAAATTCATGCCTAGTCCATACAGGGCACAAATTTGGCTTGCCAAATTTATGCCTTGTAATGGCAAGGTGTGAATTTGGAATTCTAGTGTTTTTCTCACTAAAACCCCTCCCCTTGTTGGCCTATTTTGGGGTCAGCCCTTGCCCACGATGAAAATTTACTTTCTCACCTATTTTTTCCTCCAAACTTTTTATAAATGGAGGATTGGATTTCCTCTCTAACCCCAATAGTTCTTATTGAGATTCTAATTCTTGACTTCCTCATTACTCATGCTAACAAGTGCCTTTCTATTGCAAGTCATTTTTTTGTGCTTTGGTGTTAACTGCCCTTGGGTATTGAGTGGACAAGTCTTGGTGATTAGATAAATTAATATTCTTGGAGTAATTATTCCATATCTTCATTGCTCCTTGCTTTCTCCATCAACTCATCAAATTTTGTGTTTACATTAGTCGCTTCGCAAGTCTAATTTTTGCTATTTTGCACTAAATTTTTCAATTTTAAAGGCTCATAAAGGGTATCTAAACCAGATTCATGCCCTGCTCATATAGGCCATGAATTTGGTAATCCATATTCATGCTCCCTATTTAAAATGTATGAATTTGATAAATTAGGGCTTGGAGGTAAGTTTTGCACCCCAAAACCTTGATTTACACTTTGCATTTTAGCATTTTGTTGTGTCCATCCTACCTGTATTTTATTTTTCTAAAACACATCTATTTTAGTTTTTTTGTGTATGTTCCAAAGGCCAAAGATCACTTTACTTTTAAATTTCAACTAAAAGTACCAAGGGGGCTTGATTGTTGCACCTCCTAGCTTAGTCAAATAATGGCCTAGGTAGGCCCCCAAACGCTAATCAAATTTTCTAGTGTTTGAGGTTATTTTGCAAGTTTGAAACCATTGGATATTCTATATGGAAGATGAATATTGTATCAACCACCATATCAGATAAGTTTCCTACTAGATATTTAGGTTGTTTGGTGTTTTCTTTTGTTCACTTTAGATCAAAATCTAGATTACAAGTAAAGGAAAAATATTTGATTGAATTTCTAGATATTTGAAAGAATAAAGGTATATAGTGTGAATCTAGGGTTCTAATATTGTCTTTTCATTCCCTCGAATCCTTTATCAAGGACTTTATTTTTGCAATCTTAGGTTTAGACATCATTTAATTACAAAATCATAGTAGGTTTAGTACTTGTATTTTTGCATCTTGTATGTCTTGCATTATTCTTTCATTTTCATAGTTTAGTTTAGAAAGGACAAACAATAGGTGTATGTTTAATTAACACATAAAATATTTCCACCTCAGACTTGGAGCAAGTCATAAAACTATTTCTAGTGAACCTGTCCTTTCCTTATCCATTGAGTGTAGAGAATATAACACACTCATACGGTCACCTTGGCTCCTAGTGGATCCAACCAAGAATCGTACACAGTAGGGCAGTTTTCCCCCTCTACATATTTGGTGAACCTGACATGAACACACATCTAAGTGGCAAATATAGGAATACCCTTCCTTTGGTTTTTATTGAAAACTTAAAAAGGACCACATCTTAAAAATCTTTTGTGTGCTTTCACTAGTTTTTATTTTTTCTCATTTTCTACTCTATCATTTATTTTTCTCCTAATGGCTTCCAACCTTAGGGGTAAGCAAAGTCTTTTAGATTTTGATGATATTTTTCAATAATATGATCATATTGATAGAGAGAATCATAATCTAGAAGAGGAATAAAATGAAGAAGTTGGTAATGATCTTGATCCTACTAAGGGGTCCAATGGGAACCTTACCTTTAAATAATTTAATAATGTATGTAACTTCTAAAAGTATCACAAAGATACCTTTAATAAGGCCATGGATGAGGAAGCCCAACTCGAGGAAGTTGGGACATCTCATCATCAAAATATTTCTCCTCAAAATGTTCATACCAGCTCATCGCTCAAATATTTGCATCATGTTGATCATTATATTCAACCAACCTATGTAACTACTATAACCACCAATATTGGAAGAATTCCACAAGTTCCTCTAACTAGTAGTGCATCTAAATATTATGTTCAATTTCCTCCTTATTTGGCTAATCTCAACATTCATGCTTTTGTTCCACCAATGTTAGTTATCCTCCACAGCAAGATACCACATATCATAACCCATACCATAATAGTGTCGATACCTCCAACATGATCCAAGTTCCCTTTTAAAAACCTACTTATACCCCTCCCTTAGAGAATCTAAGGGTTTTGCATAGCAATAATATTGAAATGTAAAGTTTAATAAATGTGGTGAAACAATTGGTTTTAAGATTGGATATAATTTAGCCACCTAGTTTCACCTACAACTATTATAAAATGTGCAACCAACCCTTAGATCCTACTTTTACCTCTAGGTCCTACCCTAAGCATTTCCCAATGTTGGTTTTTCCTATCTATAAGAGAGTAAAATATCCAATCAAGCATTTAATAATGTTTAGAACAACATGCCATGATATCATATATGATGACATGTTGTTACTTAATATGTTCCTTAAGAGCCTTGGTGGTATGGCATTAGAGTGGTATTATCAAATATCTAATCATTCTATAAGGAATTTTAAAGAGACAGTTGAAATATTTGTTCAACAATTCGGTGCTTATGTTGAAAATAATGTGACTATGAAAGATGCCTATATGTTAAAACAAGCTAAATATGAGAGCTTTTTAAAAAAATTGTCTTGAGGAGTCTATTTGGACACTTGAGATATACCTTACCTCCTTGAGACATGCTTGAGATATTTATTAGAAATTTAAAAGAATATATATCATATGAATTAGAAATTACAACTATCACATATTTTGATCAAGCTATAGATCTAGAAAGAAGGGTAGAGCAAGCCTTTATTCTAAGAGGACAACTTAAAGTAAAAGAAGATAGGACCACTAAAAATTAGTATAAGAACAAGCATGTGGTTGGTGATGGGTAAACGATAGGGCATGTTAACATTATTGTTAACACCCTATAAAATATGGTTCTTAACCAACCTCAAAAATATTCATAAAGAAATTTTACAATACTCAACATACCTATGATAGTGGTCCTAAAGTAGTTTTTGGAATCTAACATGATTGAGTTACCACCTATAATACAACCTGATACCACAACTAATTTTTATAAAGTTGGTTAACATTGTGAGTATCATAGAGTGGAGGGGAACATGACAAATGGATGTAAGAGGTTGAAATATGTGGTTCAGGATCTAATTGATGAAGGATGCCTTGTTATAGAAGGTTCTCAACCTAATCCTCCAACAAACAATCAACCTCCTACTCAATAAGAACCTACAACTAATCAATAAATGGGGATCTTCCAAGATCCCCTACCTAAGCATGATCATCTAGCAGCTAATCAAGTGTCATATCAAAATGTGCCCCCTCCTTGTGATAATAATACATCAACCGAATCAAAATTTTTAGTAGGAGACAAGTTATTCATCCAACCCACCTTAGTTTTTAAGAATACTCAAAAAGGAGCATGATATTAGAAAAACAACATTTAGTGTTGAAGCCACAACCTAAAGTCTCCTTTGAAATTCAACAACAATTAGCTAGTACCTCGTCCAAGATCTCTCTCTTAGAACTTTTACAAACTTCTCTTATTCATAGGGAAGATTTGTTGAAACTTCTAAGACAATATTAATCTCCTCAAGACATTTCCCCTAGTGTTATGGATAATGTTGTAATTTCTCTTAGGATACATCATATATACCTTCCTCAGGCTTACGAGGGGATTCTTCCCTCTACATCATTGCATTCATTGGGAAAACTATTATCAAGCAAATTCTAATTGATAATGGTTCTTCCCTCAATTTATGCACTTATCAATTCTTCCAAAAGTTTGTATTAAAAGAGGAAAATTTAACTAAGTCCAACATCATCATCAAAGCTTTCAACAATGATTTCCAAGAGGCTTTTGATGTTGTGTCTCTCCCCCTTAGAGTTGGACCTAATATTTTAGATACCTTGTTCTATGTGGTGTCTTGTCCTACATCTTTTAATATTCTTCTTGGATGTCCTTGGATCCATGCGATGGGATTGTCCCTTCTACTTTTCACCAATGTTTGAAGTTCAAATTTAAGGATCAATTTATCACTATTTTGGGTTATCCTTACCCATTTGAATATTATTCACTAGTTGAGCAAGCTCAATCTGATATTCATTTATACCCATCAATTTCCTCATCTCACATGACTAAGCAAATTGAAAATTTAAACATGAGTGAGGAACTATTAATCAATGTTTCATCACAAGATCAAGTCAATCCTTCTCTGACTATGCTTGTAATAAAATATCTAAAGACGTTATACAATATGCAATCATGTATTAGATTCAAAAAATCCTATCCAATCATTTTTTCTATATTAGTTTTTACAATATCTCTATTATTGAATAAATATACATTAAAAGCTTCAAGGAATAGTATCACTAAGACCAATTTAATTGATAAAGGAAGCAAATTAATCCATTACTTTAGATTATCCAAGAGTACTTATTCGAAGGATATCAGACTATATCAAGTTCCATTACCCCCCCCCCCCATAAAAAAAAATTAAATCTATAAATCAAAATTATGAAATATTATTGAATAAGATATAAGAAATTAATAAATCTTACATACTTTTAACATGTATCATGAAGAGTAAATATAGTTGAAGCACATATATTTATGAGTCCAACTTTGATATTTTCCTCTTATGGCTCCAATAATATATAGTTCTCCTTGTCTAAGTGTCACATCCCTGCTACCTGATATCTTTTTATTTGGAAGAATGTGATGTTGCATTGAGTTTTTGTGATGCAGGTATAGGTTTACGCATAGAGGCAAAAGAGAGTAACCACCCCTGACGGAGACTGAGGTTGAAAGGCATCAGGTAGGTGGGTCATGATGTTGTGCTTCACTACACCATTTCCAGTGGATACATGGAATTCCACCATATAATTTGCATATGAAATCATTCTGTCTGTTGATGCATTTGGGCATGTGTGTGATTGCACTTTGTACAAGATCATTATTGTAACTCTTACTTGTCCTTTGATGTTCTATGCATTTCTTGTGTGTGTCTTGTTATGGTGCAAATGTCAATGCTAAGTTTATTCAAAAGGGGGAATAAAAATAAAAAACTGGTTATGTTGCATGTTTGCCTTTGAGGGAAGAAACTCATGTTTTTCAAGATAATAAAAATAAATAAATATAAATATAACAAAACATAATGTGTAATTTAAAAAAATGTATTTAATAAATATTTCCTTGATAATTGCTTACATGGAGTTTAATTAATAATATGAATCCATTAGATAGGTGTATTTGCAATCATTATGTTTAATGATGATAATCATCAGTAAGATCACTTTGTTTTCATTCCATTTGAAAAAATATATAATAAATTAAAAACTATTTGGATATGTATGGGAGATGATTTGGCATAGCCATTATGTAAGGTGTCACCCATGGATAGTGGAGTAATTTTT